>JAYMFT010124049.1:0-13187 GCA_038088735.1 Panulirus argus | reverse complement strand
TATATATATATATATATATATATATATATATATATATATGCAGCGAGGGCAATATATGGACTCGGAACAGTCTTCAGCACCTGAAGAAGGTGCTGAAGGTTCTTCGGTCATAACTTGACTCTGACGACCTTAACAACCCTGCCAGTTGTTGGGCCTAGGGGGAATTTAGGCTTAATGACCCTTTACTCAGCTGTTCATGTTAATTAGATACCTCAAAACACACACACACACACACACGCACACGCACACACACACACCTGGTTCGTTAATCTTAGACCTAGATGAAAGTCTTCCAATAAACTTCGTTCCCAAAGGTACAAAAGTCTATCATGTTCTATGAAGGAAAAAAAAAAAAAGTAATACACGAAGAAATTATTACTTTTTCCGTATCGAGTTCCCGGAATGTTTATTGGAAGTAAAGTTTTCTTTTATTTTTGGAGGGTGGAAACCGCGCCCCCCACCACCACCTCCTCAAGGGAAATAAAAACTGCCACATACAAACAGGATCTTATTTTCCTTCAGTGTTTACGTAGCGAGGGTGGCGGAGAGCGGTCGTTCCGCCCTTACGAGTTATTGGATAATATTTCGTCCCTAGAGCAGGCCGTGTTATGGATCGCTCTCCATCCGTGATGAGAGGTCATTTAGCAATCAATCTCCATATATATATATATAGATAGATAGATAGATAGATAGATAGATAGATAGATAGACAGATAGATAGACAGACAGATATATAGATAGATAGATAGATAGAAACTCAGATATAAATATAAAATCATTCCTCCACTCAGGAAACATCTGCATCTTCCTACAGCTCGGGACAGATCGGGATGATTCCTCCGCTCAGGAAATGTCGGAATCATTTTCTCGCTCGGGAAAAGTCAGTCAGGTGGGATGGCTAGCGCCTCGGCAATTGGCAACTGTTCACAAAGCATTAATCTTTAATGACGATGAATTTCCTTGATCCGATTGTTAAACAGGCATCATTCGCCCCTCTAACAGCAGCCTGTCAGCTGGAAAAAGGCGTCTAACACATTTGACAGAATTATGATCTACATGTTCGTGATGACAGAGGATTACGATCTCTAATGTCATACACACATACCACCTTTTGTTTCTGTATTTGTGCTTTGAAGCGAGGACAAAGCACAGAATATATCTCTGATTTACCTTGACTAAATCCCAGACTCTGTTGTGTGCTATTCGCACGGCACAAGCAGAGTTTGCCGTGTTGTTAGCGCACACATACACACACACACAACCGTGAAGAACTCTGAGGGGAAAATCATCTTAGAATGCTGTGGTGAGTTCATGTAAGCCCCTAATGTCGTGAGGTTACGACGTCGAACTCCGTCGTAAGCTCACCTGACACGTGGGATCACAACACCACAGCGAGGCATTAAATCTAAAAGAAAAAGGTGTCCAATTCTTCCCTGCTTCCTGCAACAGAAGAGACCCATTCCAAGTCCTCGAACTCTCTTCCCCCTTCAGGCGTGATGATGTGTGGCATCAAGCGAGCCATCATCAGCACCTTATTATCAAATGTCGAGGGCCTCCGACATCTGCAAAAGGGCCGTCAACCACCAAAGCCAGAGTAAAACGAATTATATGAAGAACGATAGAGACAGAGATAGCGGGAGAGGAGAAGGAGAATAATCTAAGACTTTCTGAAGACTTGAGAGACTCGCCTTTTGAAATGTGGCAGTTCCTGTCTGTTAGGAAAAGCATGTCAAGGGAAAGTGTTCCACGACACACCACAACGCCCCAACCCTCACCTGCCAACGGCCAGACGCTGATCTTGTGACGCGGTGGTTAAACGAGCGTTACGTGGCTGGTCTAGCTTAATGGCGGGGGCGCTCAAGCTACCCGGGCTCTCGGGAGCAGATACCGAAGTAATAATCACACAAAGGGGGACTGGAAACGGACAGCGCGGCGGTATATGGCAAGTGGCGGTATATGAGATATATATGGCGGTATATGAGATATATATGGTATATATGGCGTAAAGTAAGTATGCAGACTTAACTTCCCCACCCTAGACGTGAGGGCAGCCCTCCGCAAACGAACGAATCTGTCCCTTGTGTAAGCAAGACAGCCGTCCAGAAGGAAAGAATCTACGGCATCTGAACAGGGCTTCCAGTCTTCTTTGAGGCAGACGTAGCTGTGTGTGTAATGTGGAATTTCCAGGATAGATTAGACGTTATAGAGATTCAGAGTATGCGTTTTGTGTTGACTAATGGAATTCCAGGGCCTTAAAAAGGAGACGGGAAGGCTGTGATTGGGTTTCCAGAGAGAGAAATGGGATAAAAACTGGGTCGTAGAGATAGGCCGACTCAACGGGAAGTCCTGTCCAAGTTTGGGTTTACAGAGGGAGCTGTAACGAGACGAAACGTCAAGCAAGAAAGAAAAAATGGAGCAGATCTGTAGGAGGTGAGGGGGTGCAGTGTTGACTCGACGGCGTCAGTGTGTGTATTCGGTGACTTGTTGAGGAAATACTGACAGGGAAGAGGAAGAGCGTTGGAGGGAAGACAGACTCTTAAAGAGACTCCTGTTCTAAGGAGAAGAGGAGAAGACGTTGATGGCAAAAAAAAAACAGTTATGGAGACAAAGTAGAGAGATATGTGAAGGGCTGCAACATGAGATACCCTAAAAAATCTCTCTCGATGACCAGATATTAGTAAGACGTAAGATGGAAATGATCAGTGGATCTCTCCTCTCGCGAGCCATAGCAGCGATCAGACAGACGACCGAGACTCGGGATATTTAAGGATATGAGAGTTGAGGAGAAGTTCAAAGTCTTTGAAAATCCAGTCGTAAAAGTTTCAGAAATTGTTATTACCATTCTGGCTCGGGAGTGTTGAGCGGATGGCCAGGAACCACCTTATGCCCCCCGTGTCAGTAGGTCGTAGACAGCATCCCCGCCCCAGGGAAGCACTACCCTCCTGACGGAGGAGTGTTGAAGTGATGGCCGGGAACCAACTTACTACTTTCCATCTACTTAAAACTACGTCACCAGATTAGACTTAAAGAGGAGAGTTTTTGTGAAGTCCACCACACACCTATTTCCCCTCTCTCTCTCGCTCGCTCCTTCACCTCTCTCGTCTCCCTCCCCTCCCTCCCTCTCTCTCTCTCTCTCTCTCCCTCTCTCCAACTTCTGCTCTGCATACTCGTTTTCTACCTTTTATTAAGGCCACATTTTTCCTACCCCACCCCTTTTTTTTTCCCCCATTCAAAGTCTGGCCTCCCTGAGAACATATGTCCATGACTGAGGCCTTTGGTATGTGCAAAAAATAAAGAAATAAAAATAAGAGTTAAGAGAGATCAAAACCGGAGCTTGGAAGAGAAAGATTTCAGAGGCGAGGTCGGGAGTATGACAGAGCAAAGACCATCTAAATGATAGCATACCTATTGGCAGTGATTCGGAATAGACTTACGAGGCGGTTAAGAGTAATCAGGGGAAAGTGGGTAATAATATGGACAGAAAGAAGATCGAAGAATAATAAGATATTAACGAACGGTCGAATCACAAAGGCGGACATATCCCGAGAAAGAGATTTAGGGTATACGCTGGTTTGCAATGAGAGACGGAAGGTAATATTTCATCACGTATAACTTGAGCATACAGCAGTATCTCAGGACAGGAGAGACAGTGTTATCTCTAAGGGGAGACAACAGAGGTCGGGTAAGCAGACAAGGTATAGATGGCTGGGGGGAAAATGAATACAGTGGGTAATAGACGCAGAAATCTACCGTATACGGTGTGCGAGGCCAAAAGATTCATGACTGTGAGAAGCCCTAAGATTGCATTTACTTGCGCAGAAAACGATCAAATGCTGTTTAATAACACCTTAAAACGTTTTCTGAATTACAGACCGAAACGTTCGTTTTCTTATGCCACTTACCCCGAGCGGACTACACACGAACTATATGCTCTCTGGGACTCCGAACTCAGAGCTTAGTTGACCCTGTTAATTACACGTTCAGAAAACGGGATGTACATGTTTAAACTGCTCGCTTAAACAAATCTAGACGGGTTAATGCAGACTGAAGAGCAGTGGTGGTGCGCTTACACCAGCTGCTCTCACACAGCCCGCCCTAAAACCCTGTACTTACTGCTTGTTTTTGTGTTGCCTCTGTGTGTGTGTGTGTGTGTGTGTGTTCATTTTCCTCTCGATATCTCACTTGTTCATCGAAGTCAATCTAGACGACTTGCATTCTGTGTTTTATATGTTTGTCCCTTGCTCTTCTGATGTCTCAAGATTCATCCAGTTTAAATGAAGAAAGTGAAAAGAAAACGAAGATGGTTAGGTTCTGGTCAGGTAGTCAAGATGAGAGAGATATAGGAACCAACCCCTCTTCTTTCTTGATGCATTATTGTTCAGTTTCGTCATTATCCAAGCCTATTCCCGACACTACAACACTATCTTCCAACAGGCACCTCTTCTTTACTTATACCGTTTCCAGTAAAAGAAGACGAATTGACTGACAAATACACACTGGGAGGTACTTAACTTACAGGATTACCCAAAACTGGTCGTAAGTATTTGAGTTAATTATGTCTCAAGATACCCTGTCGTCTCTTGTTTAACAACATGAGCAACCCTTTCTTTACGGGCTGTGCTACAATCAGTAGCAGAGACACCATCATACTACCACCACCACCTCACTATGACAGAGGAATACATCACCAACATCACCACTACACCAACACGGAAGGACATCGCCACCACGACCCCCACCACACCCTGACGGATGGTCACCAGTCACACCACCACACTATATCGGATGGACACAACTACCACAACTCCATGGCGTAGGACCATCATCACCACAGCGATCACAGTATGACGGAAGGACACTTCCACCACCACAATATGACGGAGTGTCATCACCACCACTACCACCACAACATGACGAAGGGACATACTCACCACCACGATATGACGGAGGACCACCCTACCACTACAATATGACATAGGGACACACCCCACCACAGTTTGACGGAGGGGCATCCTACCACCACAATATGACGGAGGGACACACCCCACCACAATATGACAAAAGTAAACCCCCTCCATAATACGAAAGAAGGACACCCCACCTACCACAGTGCGACAGAGGTATCCTCCCACCGCCACAATATGACAGAAGGACATCCCCATCTCCTCAACCACCACCACCACCACCGCCACCACCACACAACAAAACACCACCGCCAAACACCAAGCGCAAGAAGGGGTGGACAGTGGGAGCATTTGGCTAATATTGGAATTCTATCGTGAACAATCAGTAAACTTCCAGCTTCTTTATTGTCAGGCAGCGCCTCCATAGCTGTGTGTAGTGACAGCTAATATCTTAAAGCTAACATGATGCCTCGCCAATTCCTTAATTTCCGGCCGTATCCTTCAGGGCCAGGCTGGCCAGTCTCTCCGTCGTTCACTATGTCGTGCACGTCAAGAAACGACAGGTGTTCACGACAGCTGGAGTCGTGCGTGTCGAACACACTAGTCCCGTCTTACATGTCGTTGTTCTGTGAGCCCACGACGAGACACAGCTGTCGCTGCCGGCTCTCACAAGAACAATCAACTAGTTCCACGTACTGTGATGCAGTACGAAACCACACTAAACACACAATATAGTCACTGGGGCTACAGTAGCCGTGGGCGAGGTCACACAAACACTGGGAAGGCAGTCCACTAATTTTTGATGGCATTGACAATGGCTAAGGTGGGCCTGTTCTTGCCGTGGTCTGCAGGAGGCCGTATGGGCTCACTGATCGTAGCGCAGACCTGCATCTAGGGGAAGCCAAGTTGTCTGGTGGCAGGAGGTGAGCTGTGGCAGGGATGCAGAGGTAGCTTCCCTCTCGAACTGTCGAATGAGGTGCAGTTGATGGTTAGGGAGCTTCAGAATAACCATTTCACTGACCGCCTGCTGATCTGATGTTCTTACTGTCAATCTCATTATCTTAACTCGCAACCGAGATGGCCACGATTAGGGTACGAGGAATGGCCTGTAACCAGACCCTTAGAGGTTAGGTCATTGGCCAAAATATCATACCCAGAGATCGTGCGGTTGTTATGCCCCTGGGTCACATCGTCATCTTGAAGATATAAATACGCTTAATGTGTACATCATATGAATATGTTCATTAGCACTGATATGTTCATTTCTGAAAGGACCCAATGGTCTGTTGCCGTTTGAATGTAACAACGTAACAATATCTAGTATTCAGAGTCTGCCAAGAAAGGTACAAATGAAGTGCTGAGCATTTACGTGTTAGTGAATGTACGCAAGTGATGAACGCCTCTCAGTACTCCTCTTTTTCTAAATAAACGTATTAATATGAATAGAATAGATGCAGAGGCGTTACCCAGCTCCTTCTGTAATAGGATATAACTTAGACTAGGCTGTGTTACTGGGAGTACTGTCTCATCAGAGAGCTTCGCACTCCAAAGAAGTCTATGTTTCCCTGCAACTGGAAGCAGCGTAGCCCTGAGCTGTAGGAGCTTTTAGAAAGGTCCTGGGTAATAACAGGACCCTTTCATGGAAATCTGTACTGGGGTAATTTTCAAGAAAATAAATACTGAATAGATGCAAAGCAAATTATCACTTTTAAGGACACCTATTATGACATGACCTATATTCCTTGTCCTGAATTACGTTATTCAAATGCTTATATGTAATCTGCATTTATAAATGTAATCAATGAAAGATCTTTTTTAATATTTGAGGGAGCGTCTGGTTCTCAAAGGCGTGGCTTGGTAGTAATCATTTTTGTAATTTCATCACGTACAAACTTTTGGTGAGAAAATTTGTTAAATTTATTCAGCCAGGCTCACCTCACTGTTCTCACCGACCTGTCTCACTCATCTGTCTCACCCCGGAACTCACACCTCACCAGCCTCTTGGAAGCGTCACCGAAATCTCATCTCACCAATCCTACCCTATCAGTCTCATCCCCTGAGACTCACTGATAGGGTGACATTACACAACTTTCAGAATTATTCGCTTTTGCGTTTCGATAACAGAAATAGAAAACAGGGAGACGAATCATAATGTTCTCTAGTTCACTCAGACACGAGACCGAGATGAGTTCTGCAGCGTACTTTGACCACTGGACTTCCAGGATGCGTAAACTAATCCAGAGGTGATTAGCGCAGGTGCCACAGGACCGAGCTAAGTCTCCAGCACCACCATCATATGAATAGCACCATCTGAAAACAACTGTTAAGGCGCTGTTACCAGTAATGGCTGGGAAAGACCAAAGGATTATAGCCCTCACTTCTTCAGCTGCTACTTTCCCTCTTCCTCTCCTTCACTGTGCCCATCCCGACATTCATCCTTCTCTCTAGTCGTTCCTCTCTCAATCCATCTACCTAGTCGTTCTTCTCTCACCCTTTTTTTTTTTTTCTCTCTCTCCCACTCTCGTCTGAAGTTAATCTTTCTCACTCGTCCACTTTATTTCACAGTTCTACTCTTCTCTTCCCTTTTTGCCGTTCCACAATCCTCCAACCACCTCCCTCAACGCCCAGTTTGCTCCCGCGCGATAGTAGTAGCAATTCATCTCATCAACAAACCATCTAGTCTCTGTCCTCTGGGTGTCCAGAAGGCTCGGCCAAGCTCTGGCTACAACCTCACTTACTTATGCCTTAACCTACAGCCTTGAAAGGCGGGCCCGACAAAAACCCTAAATGACTATGACCAGCACACACCTAATAACCCTCAAGCAGGGCTCATAAATAATCAAGCTGTCACAAGCTAAAGGTTATAACCCTAAATCACAGTCCACAAAAACCAAGAGTGGTTTTCAGAGGCCAAAAAGCCTACAAGAGTGATGTAGAGGCCACAGTTACCTACAGCAATATTCAGAAAGCCATGGCTCACAGAGATGAACCAGAACCCACACACACAAGCTTATGTCAGGTCGTCTAGTGTTCCGGGTTTTTGGAATGGAAGAGGAGTCATCATCTTCACAACCAGCTGGCTGTAGGCTGAAACATAAAAGCTGGTTGCAAGAAGGTGCAGATCTGACTTTGGGCTAATGCAGCCACCTCCCACAGCTGTGGGGGAGGTGCAGAACTGACAGTAAGCTAATACAGTCAGCCCCCATAAGCGGCTACCTGTTGGGGGACTGTAGTTCTGGCTCTTAGCTGACCCAGCTGCCTTTCACAAGGCAACGTCCCTGCAATATATAGTGTGGAAAGAGACAGTGTGTTACACAAACACATCAGTGCACATACACTAACTGAAGAGCAAATACAAAACCCAAAATAGCTTTGCAATGACATACATTTAGTTCGTGAACCAGTACGTGCAAATCATTTACATCAATAACAAACGCAGTTACTGAACAGTGAATGTAGTAAACCGATTATTTATTATACAAAATGTAAATGTTTACCTTTTCCACTTTGTTTCAACATATATTCCACCCCACCGTGTGTTCATCGAACCCAAGATGTTGAGTCTTTTTCTCATTTATAACCAAAGCCATCTCTCTCTCATGGCTCCTGACGATGGTTCTCATTGGCTGCTCAACATAATCATTCTACCGACTAATCACTCTCCCATGAGAGGTCTGACCGCCTGCTCAAAACAGCCTCTTGGCACAGATACCCTTTTGCTTCTTAAGAAAAAGACAGTTATTTTACTGCTCTGATGGTCCTTATGAGTTGCTCAAACCAATTACTCTCGCAAAGAACCCTCTCTTTACAGACGACTTCCTGACTGCTTAGTTATTCAGGAAAGACGTTTTCTTCAACAGCGTTTTAGGGTTCAGGGTTTTGATGGGTTATTCACACGTCTCAACTACGGGGGGCCAGTCAGGGAAAGGTGTGTTTATAACTTCACACAGTGTGGTCAGATTTCTTTTATGTCTGGGCGCCTCCTGAGCCGCAGATGGTAATAACAAAAGAAAAGCACACTGTCCCGCTGAGGTAGTTTGGCTGACACGTTTGTCTTGTCGGCTGTCACCAAATAAAACGCACAAGGTTAGGAAGGTTGATACCTACGAAGGTCCCAGAGTTACCTAATTAATCACTACTGAAGCCGGTAACGACGTTCATCGACCAGTCAAGTATAACTAGGATATCATAAGAAAGTCTAGAACCAGAGGGGATGGAGCAGATCTGAAGATATTAGAGGAATGCAGTGTTGAGCCGTCACCATATGTGTATTTGGTTATCTGCTGTAGAAAGAAAATTGTTGATAAAACGTAGGAAGAGAGTAGGAGGCAAGATGGAACCTAAAGGGACACCCCTGTTGATATAACAAGGGGGAAAGGTTTATCCACACACACCTAAAGAGACAGATCAACCAAATGGGAAGCTCGATATGGGAACAAAGAAAGGGAGGGAGGGCAAAAGAGGAAAGCTTGAAGATGAGAGCCTAATGCCATCCCTGTCAAAACCTTCTGAAACGACGAGGGCAACTACATAAGAAATTTCCAAAATCTTTCAGAGATGATGACTAGATATTGATAAGTTATCACTGGGGAATTATGCCGAACGGAAGCCAGTTTGATGGATAGACAGAAGACTGTGAAATTCTAGATGTTTGAGGATATGAGCGTTGATAAAGGAATCAGAGATTTCGGAAACGGCAGAAGTCAAAGCGATAGTAAGACAGATGGAAGGGCTTCATCCCCCCCCCCTCAACTCCATCTATGGAGTGAGATGTATTAACACACGCGTTTCCATGATGAAGAATAAGTTTTGGATTTTACCTAAAACGGAACAAAGTAATAGGAAGAGGGGCAAGTTTGGAAGCATAATCTTTCAGCACACTGGGAAGGATGCCATCTGGTCCACACGCCTTGCTAGTGTCCTGAGAGAGAAGTTCTTCACGGACAGTGCGACAAGGGATTACAGGTAGGAGCAGAGGGGGTTAGGGCATGTTGGAGTCATCCAAGTTGGAGTTTCAGGAAAAGAGAGAACCAAATGGAGTCGCTTAGTAAGTGAGATAGTTATGGATCAGAGTAGAAAAACAGTAGTACAACGGAATTTGTTAAAAATGCATTTAGCCAAAGACCAAAGATACCTATTAGTGGAAGAAGAGGAGAGGTCGCCACAACTTCCTTTGGCTAAAGAAACGCCTCACCTCACAAACTAAGGATGACCGAGCGAGGAAATTGTAAATGTGGAGACCTACTGAAGTTCAGAAAGTTATATAATAGTAGAGTGAGTTAAAGAAATAGGCCCCAACGAGTGCAAAACTTCCTCTTCATACACTGCAAGGTGTTGGCTACAAATGCGGTGGGTAATTACACACATACATACGCTTTGGACAAAATGCAATATCAATCTTTTAAAAGACTTTGCTGATATGAAAAACAAGAACTGAATGAATCAGGGAAAACTACCAAAATTCAGGTAACATAAGATACTATATACATGGATTATAACCTTTTAATTCCTACTTTCCTCCCTACCAAAAAAATAAGCGAAAACTCTGAGGTCACTGTTAACTAATTTAACTATATTCAGCAGTTATAATTTTCCGAAACAGTAATGAATTAATGAATTACTTGTTGGGTGAACCTTCACAAACACTGGTAATCATCTCCAGCCATCTGTCAAAGTCCATGAAACTTTTTTTTGCTGTGTGAGTTAAATGAAGTTTGTTATGTCAGCAGATTTTTATGATAGTGACATTCGAGTTTGTAGGTTCATGGGCTATGTGATGTTTCTAGTGAGATGTGTGGTCATTTCGTTATGTTTGTAGATACTGCATGACAATGAAATATGGATTGATGAATGTAAATACATTTTTGTTGTTAGAATGAAATGTAAGTTAGCAAGTTTGTTGGTAACTATGTATGGTTTTAGTTGCGTTAGAGAAATGTGAGTTTGTAATCTAGAGGACTCTGGGTTTTATAAGTAATATGTGGATTCCTTATTTCATATATGTATTTCACTAAGTGCTAGTAAAATCTTATTTATGAAGAAGTTAGTGAAAATAATGCCTATGCGAGGAAGACCAGTAGATAGAAATACTGTGAAAAGTACAAGGCTTCTGCAGAACAGATCTTAACTTCGGATGGGCCACCTGCAGCGGTAGGGTGCATGATTGTGTTCCTCTCCCCTCAAGAGAAAGACTTCGTCACTTATACCTCTGCATCATCCAACAGAAGTAACACACAAAAATAATCGATTCTGGGCAAGACGTGCATGGTAAAACTAAAACAGTCACCAGTGCTCGTATTCGAGCTGTATCCTCCAAACACACGCTTTCAAATATTCTTCTAAGAGATGTTAAAGCCCATTTATAGCCATCTCTGTACGCAAGAGTTAGTTGCCCAGGTTAAGGACAAGTAATTCCATGGTCTTACTTCATGGAAAAGATTCATGGATTTTCGAAGACCTGAAAAGCGCGTTACGCGCAATCTAATGAAAACTTATGGTTCATGGATTTTGCTGGTTTCTAAGTAGGAAAGTTACAGGTAGTAAAATTGAACAGTTTGAATCTGGAGCTTCAGGGAAAGATAAAGACACTATCTACGTGATCATACGAGTCTCTTGTTCAGATTTTTATTGCGTTTTTGAACTCTAATAAGAAAGATGTTAAAATCATTGTTTAAGAGTGAGGTCTGAACTCGTTCTTTCGGTTAGCCATAATGAGAAACAGTTTAGGAAGCGTTTTGCGAAAGATTTCCACATTGTTTGAGAACCAGTAGCTAAACTTTTATGAATCCACTTAACACAGTTTGACGTTCTCGAAACATTCGCTTCTTGCGGAGAGTTTCTTTTTTCTTTCAGAGAGAGATGTAAGAAATTGACTTTGGAATCATGGATATTCAAAGTAACATTATGCACACAGCGGTAGTTTGGGGGTCTCGTGGACATAAATAATTACAAACTACTGAGATATTTTGCAGTACAGTAATCAATGCTGTGCATTGATTAATCTTTACGAGTTTTTTCTTAGCCTATGAAGCACAAATGACTGAAGTACGGTTCAGAGCTAGAGGAGTGCCATCACAACGACTGTTTGCGGAGTGCCGCTCTTGTCCGATTCCCCACATTACGACCAGCTGTCGAGAGAAATACAGGGTTAAGCCTCACACTGGGAATGGTAGTAATGGCCACACAAATTGTAACCATAACTATCTTTCACTGTACATATATAAACCTATGTACATTTTGAGTTGAGCAAAGGACTATTTGCTATCGTGCCTGATGTCCTTTCCCTTCATTACTCCTCTGTTAAGGATGTTAAGGATTTGCTAGAAACTAAAAGAACGCGCTTTCCACATGTCTTAACTAAACCTCTGATTTTTCACCATGTGGTAGGAAAATACTTTTGAAGAACTGATTTCTTAAGAGTATATTTTGCATGGATATGCTTTATGCCTGAAGAATGTCCTGCTGAAGCAAATCACTCAAAGCAATTCACTCCAAACTTTTTTTTATCTATAAGGCTATAATCATTCATCCTTGTATGTGAAACGAGAGACAGTATATACTTTTAAAACATCAAGGATACAAGTAAACTACTTAACTTCTAAGAAAATGAAAAATAAATGACTATGAATATATATGAGTTACATTGCACACACTCCTATCAAATTAACGCATCAAGATGAGGCAATTTCTTGGGGTGTTGACAACCCCTTGTATTCAGATTAGCTGTACTGACGCAGGCTATCAAGGCTGTGATAAACAGTTGGCTTAACCCTATTTTCGTCAAGTGGTAGAGGAAACCCCTCCGGCGCGCCGTTGGCTGTCTCCCTGTACCAGTTGTACATACATACACGCCAGCGTAGGATAAGCTTAGTTACAGCATCATTTACGATGTTTCGGTAAAAGTTTGACAATCATGGCACTACTGGAGCCTGGCAACTGGCAGCCCACGAGCTGTGGAAGTGGACGAAGGGTAATACGGAAGGTGGCACCTTCATTTCGATGGTAACGACGTTGGCTGTAGGCAATGGCCGTTGGCCAGGGATAAGTCTACATTTCTTAAAGCACACAAACACTAAAGAGGTTTTCAACACAACTGAAATATCTAGAAAAGAAAGATATTACCTACTTACTGAAAGGTCTTGACCCATACCAGGATCATGGACCTACTGAAATTTCACATTAGGTGTTCAAGAAGAATGTAGATAGGCTAGACAAACCGCTTGAAATACCACTCAAAGTGTCACTGGTGAGAAGCATGGTGCCAAAGGAGTGGAAAAGGGGCAA
>JAYMFT010124038.1:0-13187 GCA_038088735.1 Panulirus argus | reverse complement strand
GAATATATATATATATATATATATATATATATATATATATATATATATATATATATATATAATCAGGAATGTAATTCTAAGAATCAACACAGGACGTCTGGCCAGGGGGAAGTTGTTGAGTGGTTGTGCCTTGACCACCTCACGTTAGGGCAAGGGTTGTTCTAACTTTCCCTCTTAATTTTTCTCTGTGCCTCTCTCTCTCTCTCTCTCTCTCTCTCTCTCTCTCTCATATTTTCGTATCATCTCATTTGTCCATGACTCGTTCCCATCATCTTTAAAATAAGCCTAGTCAGTTCTCCTCATTTCATTTTCTTCCATCTCATTTCATCGCTTTCCTATCCAACTTTTATTTATTAGGTTAACAATTATCCTCTTATCACTTAAGGGGATTAAAGTTACGACTGACGGACCCATTTGGTTCATCGAGATTTAAATCTCCTGTGTATCTGCCTCTACTAAACCTGTTTTAATCTTCTAACTTCACTGTCAGCGTGTAGCACAACAGGTAACCACAGACATGCGATCTGAATTGTGTTTTCGGCGTTTCACTTCAGAATCACTTTCTCTGAATTTATGCAAATTTTGTTCTCCGTAACCCTGACGGATCTCATTTAACAAAGACTTCAACAGAGTCTGACATTAGGAACTTATCGTCTAACTTCCTCCACATTGCTTTCCTACTTCTCTCACTGTTTCGCTTTTCTCTTTTTCGTCTCCTAAGGTATCCATAGTGATGGATCACGCCTTGAATATTTTACTCACTCGTGCAGGATATCCTAAAACTCTGTTCTTGTGTACTTAATATTTTCTTTTTCTATTTTACACGCGATATTACAAATAACAAAATTCAGATTGGACTTTCTTGTACCTCTGTTCAGTAATTCTTTAACCCTTAATTTTACATCCATTTCCCTCTCTCATCCCGCATTAGTCGCAGTCTGTGTCCTCGCTGACCTCGTTAAATCCAGCGCTTCAAAAGGCCAGAGTCTAACTTTTCCTCCCAAACAAACTCACTTTTAAACAACCTCTGTTCCTCACCGACATTCAGAATGAATCCTCTTTCCACTGATGTGTTCTCCATCTGTCTGTCTGTAACCCTCGAGATGATATCTTCGAATCCTTGCGTTATTTGACTCGATAAAACTGTTTATAAAACATGGTTGCCTTTCCTGCATCCGTTCCCATCATCCTCTGCACCAGCTCCTCACGCGTTGCAACACCCAGGCTTGCCCGCGCGCTTGATCACGCCTTTACATAACCCTCCTGAGCCTGCTTTAGATTCCTTAAGAAGATCAAAGTCAAAGCCACACGCCCCAGCCACCAGGACCTCATCTCTTGCCCCTAACCAGTCGTGCCTGCATGTCCGAACGTCATAATTTTTCATTTCCTTATTCAACCGTTGCTTTCTGTCATGCTCTTGTGCTCTGATGCGGTCCAATCCATCATCCTACGCCAGTCGGCGGTCAGGACGATCATCACATCTTGTGCATATGAACACTTTTTTTTTTCCTTTCATTGGTCTTTGTCAGAATTCCCGCACGATGTCGTCTGCACAAAATCTAGGATCTTTTTAAACTGGAAAAGAGTGTATGACTAATTTTCTCTTTCTTTCTGTAAACCAACAACATCCAACGTCTGTTCCTCCCTACCGTCCGCCGTAGGTGGGGCCTCAGTGTATCTGTTTTCCTCTCTCATTCTCTTCCTCGTCTACTTTTTCTGCGCTTGTTGTTGCTCCGTCTGCCCGCGTCTGACCCCAGACCGTCCTAGCACATGGCGGCTGCGGCAGACGGGCTTCCAGCCGTCTGGGCCCGCAGGTCGGTGACTCATCTCTCTCTCTCTCTCTCTCTCTCTCTCTCTCTCTCTCTCTCTCTCATTAAGCTCACCACGCAACCCTGAAATATAAGAAGAATCTTTTTTGTTATTGTCGCAGATGACTTTTGTTGCTTAGTCCGGGAACACAAATAAAAAACCAAGGTTAGGTTGGTGTTGTTCGTTAGGGTTGTTGACTCCATACAGTCGCTGCAAGAGGAGCCATAGCCAGCCTGTACGTATGGTGGGTTACCCAGTGCTAGGAAGAGAAACGAATTTCATTGCGAAACCAAACTTCTAAATACGAGTCTTCCTGTATAAAAAAAATCTCTGCCTATCTCCTCTTACAACACTAATCCATAAGTTTCTGTTATCACTAACAACATCGTTAGGACCCAATGGTCTGTTGCTGTTTGAAGTAATCTTTATTTGTATTTTGAGCATTAGCGCGAAGGCTGACTCCCCAGCCAACCTTATTGGTTTCCCATCTTACTTTACACCCTACACCTGCCACTCTTTCTTCAGCTCTGCCCTTGTGACCGCCAGAGTATAAGCTGGGACGCTTAGAAAGTCGTAACTTGGTATGTTTCTCTGGGAAAGGTGACCCACATGCACGCTCTGTCCATCAGACGACAACAGTAGAGAACGGAGAAAATATGTGATATATAACCAGACAAGGGTAAGAGACGTAAGGGGTTCACAAGTTGGTTGGATAAGTAAACAGTGTTCGTAAAAGATACGCAGGCAGCTCAGGCAGATGGGGTGGCCGTCTGCTGGGAACGTCTCATTCTCTCTGCCCCGGATCGACTCACACATCACCTCGAACATTCATTCTAGAATAGTAGATCAGCTATGTTTTGATTGAATGTTTCACTTGCGATGATGGCAAGTGTACGCTGCTTAGGGAGTTCGTTTTTCTTTTTTTTTTCGCTTCATTTTTCATCGCCAGAGTCAGACAGACGCCTCCCTCTGCCGACCAACCCACCACCACTTCTCCCGCCAACTGCTAGGACGCCACAGCCTCCCTCGGGGGAAGATGACGGACATTCCTCCCTCACCTAGCGAGGGTCAGACAGTGCTAAGCCGCCACCCAGGCCCAACACGTGTCAGCGATCGGACCGGCTGCACACGACGCGCCAACTGCCGCCACTATTGGCTCTCCGGAAGTTGACTAATGGACGAGATACCAGGATGACTGACTGATCTATTGGACTGTCATGCTGGAGGGGGAGCCAGGGTGTAGGCTGCCAGGATAAAGACTAACAGCAGGGTGAGGACCGAAAGCAAAGCGTAGGTTTGACAGACGAAGAGTGGACAGACAACGAGAGTGAGGCCTGACAGCCGGTGAGTAGAGTGACAGCCAAGGTGTCGCCTAACAGCTAAAATTTAGATGATTAGGAGTCTACGTAGACGTACAGCTAGGTCCGGAATCGACAGCCAGGGTTTGGTCCGACATCCAGGGGTGTCTACCGAGGAACATTACCTAGAGCGAGGGTTAGAGAGGTGACCGTGTATGCCTGGCAGGTTGTTGTTATCCTGAAGACAGAGAGAGACCGCTCGTAAACTATTTCCTTCCTCTCATTACCCTTTCCCATTATCTCTTGCTCTTTACTGCTCTATTCAACTCTCTTAGCGTCTCTTCACATCTCTATGTCACATTCTTTACCATTAGCATTTGGTATGAAGACAACTGAAAAGGACCAGAAGGCAGCTGAGAGAAATGGAAGCGGGGACGGTTGCTTAAGTACGTTGTGACCGACCCATCAGTAGGCGGAGTGCGGCCGGCTAGTGTTTATCCAAGAGCCTCCGCACCTCGCCACCAGAGGACTTTCTCGCTCGAGGTAAATAGTGATGATGCCGCCAATGCTGTCAATGTTTCTTCCTTTACCGATGTTCAGCGAATCATACAGATGATCCTGTACCTAATGGTAGGAGTCTGTCTGTGGTTGGTTTTGTCAAATTAACGTACCAAAGCTTTCGTTTGATAATCGGATACTGTTGAATCGGTAAATACGAAAAGATAGATTATCGTATACAGACTTGTTTGTCAGAGTTAATGGCCAGCGACCCATGAGGAAAGTCATTAGGCTTGCAACCCTTTTTGATTTTTGACTACTCTAAGTCCCTAAACACTAACTACATTAACGCTAGCAAACTCTCGTACTCGATGAACCAGATTGTCACACATGGAGGACTTCATTTCTTGATCGAGGAAATTAACATGATGCTCCGAGGGACACTAATGCTACGATCAACATTTCGCACGTCAGTTTTTGTACATCAGAGACGAAAATCCTGTATTTTTCAGGAAAAGAAGAAACAGAAGATCAAGGCATTGAAAACGGAACCAGGAAAAGACGTGCGTGTCAAAAATATGTCGACTGATGTTTTTGTCAATAGTTCACATCGAGGCGAAAACCATTCAGGCGGTCGGCTCCCTCCAGGACCAGTTGGGCAACCTACATAAGCGAAGCTTGCGGCCATAGTCAAATATGTACCTGAGAGACCAGGTCAAAGGGGTTCAGACTCTAGCACAACACTTCTCACACAGCAACAGAGAGGAGGAAGTTAATACAAGACTACCCTGTCAACTGCACAGAGTGGAGTATGCTTACGGAAGACTCTGGACCCTGATCGTACAGCAACTGGTACAGATGGTTCTTTGAAATCTGTTATGAGGGGATCAGTATATGGAAACATTAGCTGAGAGTTGAGAAAGTCAGAGCAGAAAGATATGGTTTGATAAAAGATTTCCAAAAGGTAAAGACTGTAGGGATGTACTTTGGAGAAGATATAAACGGCACGACAGCCAACCACCAACCATAATCTATAGAAAAGCAAGAAAATGAGTACAGCAAAATAAAGAAGCATGAGAAAAGAAATGTTGAAAAAGAAATTAGGGAGAAGGTAACTGAAAATCCAAAATTGTTCTGCAAATTTATCAACAGTAAACTGTCATTTAAAGATTAGCTGATTAAGCTGTGAGGTTCAGAAGGAAGGGGTTCAAAGTGTATTCACAGATGAGGAAATCACATAAGTAGGCCAAGTGATGAGTCCACTTCTGGATTAAAGAGAAGGATGAATGTATTGTGTGTTCTTGGACTGCCAAGATGCATTTAACACTAAAACCATACAAAAGGATGGTCAAGAAGTTGAGCGTCCAGGCAGGCGTAAGAGAAAGACTCCCTCCGTGGATCAAACAGTATCTCTGTGGGTGGGAGCAAAGGACGCATGCCAGAGGTGCCTTCACCATGTGGGCTGGGATGACCAACGGCGTCCCGCAGGGCGCGGTGTTGGGGAAGTTGTTTTTTCTCAATGTATGCTAATGAGTTGCCAGAAGGACTGAATTCATACATATCTGCAGATGATGGTAAAGCTTTGAGCGAAGTAAAGACTGACCAGCATTGCATCAGCTTAGTGAGGGACTCAGACAAGCTCCAGCATTGGTCTGATACACAGCTGATGAAATTCAACCCAGGTAATGGAGAACAGTAAGGATAGGATACACTGAAGACAGGCGTAGGTATGACTATAATCTGCTGGGAAACAAACTGCACGAATGTGTGTGCAAATGAAACTTTAGGGTCTACTGTCTGAACGCCATGTCTGGACATTTGTAGAAGAGGCAAATTATTTACAGATTAAAATCAAAATTGCATTTAAGTATAAGGATAAAACAATGTTCAGTCAACTATTTTACGGGTTATATTAGGCCTGCGTTGCGGTACATCAAGACTGGTCACTTCCCTTAAAGATATAATGGAGAAAGTCTAGAGGAAGGCAGCAAAAATGGTACCTAAGATAAGAGATCTGATTTACAGGGAGAGGTTAGATGCCATAAATTTGCCCCCAGTGGAAGAGAAAAGAATAAGGAGAGACTTGATTGCAACTCTGAAGATGCCAAGAAAATTCAACGAGGGATGAGAACAAGAAACTAGTTACAGAAGATACGAAGGTAATGCTCTAGTATCAGAGTTGTGGATGTACGGAATAAGTTAACTGGTGAGACTGGGGATGTAGACTGTATACATATTTAAGAATATGTATAATTGTCGAGAAAGTAAAGTGCTTCCAGTTATGTAATCACACGTACATGCATATATACATACACACACTCAAAAATACTGTAATTACCTGAATTAAAACAAAATATGTTATATTTACAGAGCAAAAAGGCTCGACGAAACATGTACAACATGAAGGCTTTGTTAAGCACAGTGAGTAAGATAAAGCGAATGAAACAGTTACCAGAACAAACAACGAGGAACCTGTCTCTTGCAAAGACATCTTAATGAGACCCTGAATAGAAGAACACAATTACTCTACCCTTTATGGTTCATTAAAAGATAATCAAGAAATCAGAGCTTTTATTCATGACATGAGATGGAAGGCAACACCACCAGGACTACCAGAGACACGAGATGTTGACGACGACGAGATGGTAGAAAAGGGTCACCTCCTCAGGGTCTCGCACGGCCTCAAAAACAGACATACACAGCCTGAAATCGTCTCTGAAATCAACAAATCCCAAAACACAGACTTCTTGATGTTGTACCTCACGATAATATATCAGACTTGTAGCTGATAGCAGTGAAAACTCCAAAGTGTCCTAAAATCAGCCGATGTACGATCAGGAAAGACTTTAAAATGGCAAAGACTGTCAAGACTGTCAGTGTGACTGACCAACCGGAGTGTGTATGATCACCGTGGCTGAGTATCCTCTAGTGCAGTGATTCCCAAACTTTTTTTTTGCCATATCCCCCTGCACCCAGTTCAACAATCCAGATTTCCCCCTTCATGTGTACGAGGGAAAGAGTAGTCAAACCACACTGTGACTATTTACTAATTTATTTTATTTATGTTTGAACGTGAACCGAACCTGGTAGATAAGGCGCCGCCCATTTACAACTGGCATTCTCTCCCTCTCTCAGACATGAGAAAATCCATCTGAGATTTTTTTTATTGCTAGTAGGCAGAGTAATTATTTCCCCCCTGGTAGCTTCAAATTTCCCCCTAGGGGGAAATTTCCCCCAGTTTGGGAAATGCTGGTCTACAGGCCATATGAAGAGGAGAAGACATGAGAAGGGGGAGATTTCCAAAGCTTTGTTGTACAAGGAAAGAAAGGAGGTATCATAACGGTTGATCCTCGTGTGCCTGCCCTCCATGAGAAGGACCCTTGTTGTAGAACGGAGAGAGAGGGAAGCAACATCAGAACAGATTGAGAGGTATCGCTGAAGAGAACTGATAGGATAATAGCTAGTAAGGCGGAAGGTTTTTGATCCCACTCTGACTGAAAGAAAGCTGGGAGAAAACCCACTTCTGATGTACACACAATATTCCATAGTGAAGGGATTGAGACCCATTGCGGCATCTATATTAAAAACCTCGACATTTGGATGGCAGATTTCATGATTTTCATTAAGTTGGGTTCCCCAGGCCGAGTAGAGGATATGTTCATTCCCGACATGTTTAAGTTATTGCGGCGTGGTATTGCAGAGTTGTGAAATTTGATCGTAGAAAACGAGG
Source organism: Panulirus argus (assembly GCA_038088735.1). Taxonomy (NCBI): domain Eukaryota; kingdom Metazoa; phylum Arthropoda; class Malacostraca; order Decapoda; family Palinuridae; genus Panulirus; species Panulirus argus. The sequence goes on along the minus strand of JAYMFT010124038.1, from coordinate 5,852 downwards.
GACATCTAGAAGGTAAAATAAGGAGACATCGCGTTTTTTTTTTTTTTTGTGCTGTTGAATTTACCCGGGTTACTACCTTCACGTTCGGAGATGCCGTACACATCCGGAGGGAAGAGAAAAACATGTGGGGAAGAAAAATGAATCGAAGACTGCAGAATATAATCATGGCAGCGTAAGAATAGATAGGGTTAGAGGATGAAGAAAGATCCCTTTCGGTGAGTAGAAAGAGCGTAGGTGACAGGACACAACCCTGAGAGATGCCAAAACATAAATGATATAATGAAGAGGTTGCTCCATCAAACTGTACAAGGAACAAAGAGATGCTGTAGAGCCAAAGGCAGAATGTCCAGTAAAGAGTTTATCCTCCTTCTTATAGCAATCTACCACGGCTCTCCAATGACTGTATCATCGTAAGTAGAGCGAGTCAAATCTTGTTGCTAGAGAACCCTAGTCTTTCCTCTGTTTCCGCCCAGTTTACAATCACTTACAGACAACCACAATTGAGTATCTCGTTGCCATTAAACGCTTAAACGCTTTCGACATACACATTACGCTTGATTCCATTACTCACGGAAAGACACCGTCATTAAATAAATGAGTAGTGCTTTGCAAATTCAAATGATAGTCCTCCACCCACCCCACCCACCCCGTAGCATGGACAGTCGTAAACGGGAACGCAAGGGAATTACGGGTATTGCATTTAGCGAATGGTCCTATCCTTTCCCCACTTCTGCTCGTCCTTGAGAGCGAATTCCTCACATTTCGTTTTAATGTCGTTGCTTGAATCTAAATGGAACTCGGGACTGTGAGGATCTCACCAGCAGTATTTACATGTGATGGATATTCTCGGTGGTAGTCATGTACCTCTGTGACTCGACGCAATTCTAAAATACCCACTGAGACAAGCAAAACCAAAAATCTTTACAGCGTGTTCAGGACATTCCCATTTTCTTTGGGGGTCCTCCCTTTTCTCTTCTATTCATATTCTAGAGCAGGTTTTCTGTGAGACGGAGAGAGGAAAGCAAAAGAGTGGTGGCGATTTAGGCACAATGAAACCATGGTGGTGGATCGGTCGACTGAGGGACTGCAGGAGTGTGAGGAAACATGCAAGTGCACGGAGGAAGACGAGGCTGATTATGAATGCTAACAATAGGAAAGTGGCGAGAATATAGTCAAACATGTGTCCGTCTTTTGGTGGGACAGTGAGAAATTGGAGAGGGTTATAAATTCTCAGGCATCATGGGACTTCTGTGAGTGACGACAAGACGAAAGAGTGGGAGTGAAGAGATGGTGAAGTGAGCGATGAAACGTAGTGTAATGAATTAAGGTTTTAATGAGTGAAGATGTGTGCTTTGTGAGTATTTTTTTAAGAGTTGGCCAGAAGACATGATCAGACCACCTACGTACCTTGATGTCTAGCAGTGGAACTTTGGTTCAGAGAAGGAAGAAGGCATGTGGCCAGCCAAAATGTCTAGACACAGTTCTGCTTTATTATAGATGACTCCAGTTACCGCAATCCTGACTGCTGTTCTACGCATCCTATCAGGTATCTTTATAAATCAATGCTTGTGCCATAGCTCGGCGGCAACGTACGTATGACTGGTTGGATGGAAGTATTTTCTTCCTTAGAGAAGACCAATGGGATTTTCTGAATGCAAAAGTGTTTGTGATTGTTTGTGTGTGTCTGTGTGTGTTTTTGTATAATGACAAGTATGCGTATATGTGTTTGTTGTGTGTGTGTGTGTGTGTGTGTTCTTTTGTCCGTATGTGTATGTTTTACATGCATTCAAACACAAATTGATAGACGAAAATTAGTAATAAAACACCGCATTAGGTTTCTCTCTAATGAACCAGCTCTTTTCCAAGTAAACAGGGGCGTCAGAGGCGAAGGGAGGAAGCAGCAAGGAAGAAAATCACGTACTACAGACGGAGGAGGATGGCCGGCCGGTGGGTCTAGTCTGTGGACCCGAAGCAAAACACTAGAAAGCATTTTTTTGCCTCGGCTTCTACGACGTAATTGCTTCTCAAGGAAGACACGACACAACAGAGGATTCGTGCATAAAAGATGAGTACGGTCGCCTTTCTTGTGATTATCACGTGTGTGTTTAGGGGAGAGCGAGGGTTTTACAACCATGTTGTCCCGCCTCTCTAACCTTGTATATATCTATCATGTCTTAATAAATACAGACACACACACACACACACACGCACACACACATACACACACACACACACACACACACACATACACAAACACAAATACTTACACACACACACACACACACACACACACACTCCAGCTCATACCTGTCTTTAGCGTGGCTCTAGAATCAAATGAACTTACATATGTGTCATATAGTTCTTTAAACATACGGTGAGCACTATTATAATAGTCCCTATATTATATTCTCTTTGGGAGCCCCAGTGATGGGTCAGTTGAGGACGTTGCTCGGCGTGGTATTCAGTCATAACAGTTCCGAAACCAGAGCGCCCTATCCACAACCCGGCACCACAGACCTCTCCGCGGTTTCCCTTGACCGCTTCGTGTGTCCTGGTTCAGCCCAGTAACAGCACGTCTCCCCCAGTATACCACATCGCTCAGGTTCTGGTTTTCTATGACACTACAATATTCAGTGACAGCAGCTTCTTTGACCGATTTTGCTAACTTTACTAGTTATAGTAATACGTGGAACTTTACTTAGGCAGGATGCGATTCATAATGACTTTGGATTAAGCATGGCTACTCGTGTTGATTGCCTTTTAGAGCCACGGTACTTACAATATATTTTTCTACCTACAAATTATTGAATGCGGAATGAATTAAAAATACTTGTTTTACTTCAATTAAAAATTCATATGATAAGAACATTATATAATGTCTATACTTGTCAAATTGAGCTGTGCATTTTCGATAGTTTATGAAGGAATGTGTTCGATAAATAGATACATATTAACACACACGCACACACACACACACACACACACACACACAGCAACCACCAGGCGGGACTCTAGGTCAAGCAGTGTGTTCTTAAGTGTATGTCTGTATGAGGTAAGCACAGGACAGTTCAAGATTAAGAATGAGGTAAGAAGAAGCACAGGGACTTAAAATGGGAAAAGCTGGACGTCTGGATGGATTGGGTGAGTGAGAAGGCGAAGAGTGAACGAGGAAGAGCAGTCTGGTGGATATGAACTGAGTGTATTGCAACATGGAAAACTGTTTGCGTTTTATCTTACAGGACGATGTGTATGATTGTTTTGTGGCTGATCATGTTAAAGAAGGGTTTGTTAACGTTACCCACTTAGGTGGGGAAAGGATAATTCAGGACTTTAGAAAGGGCAGGTGCACTGCTACTCTTCTCTATTTTCTACTAAAGCAATTCGTGGGCAAAATAGAATCTGGAGGAAAGAGAGATCATTTGGTCTCGACGGATGCAGAGGAAGCACGTGACAAAATTAATCAAATATTTTAGAAGTCAGTCTACTCTCCATGATGGAAAATGATGAAACTGTTGAATACTTTAAACAGCTTTTATAATAAAATGACGCTGGTGTGAGAATAGATGATAATATAAAAGAGTGCTTTGAAATCAGACGGTCGGGTCAGGAACTGTGCAGTTTCAATACTGCCATTTAATATCTATTCTATTCCATGGATGGAATATTTCGTGAGGTGAGGGTGACATGGGGTGATTATAGGGTATATTCACACGATCTTTTGCACAGCAGAATGGAAAGTGCCGCAGTTGCTGCAATGCCGAGGATTCTGCTTTGTTGGATGAACCATGGAAGTAAGGTTACATTGGTTGGTCGGCATTATGGTGATGTGTTTGGGACGGGACATCTTAACCAAAGGTGTTAGTTTTTGAAAGATATGGAAGGTTTCAGCGTATCATGCTATTAATGAAGTAGGTGTAGTGAAGATGGTGTTTTTTTTTTTAAGTATCCCAGAGAGACGGTCAATGTACCAAGGATAAGAGATAGATAGATAGATAGATAGATAGATAGATAGATAGAGAGAGAGAGAGAGAGAGAGAAGGCTGAGGTTCAGAGTGCGGTCACATACGAGAGGAAATTCGGAGATGCACTAACAGCTCAGTTACCCGTGTAGTTAAATGGAGAGTGTGCTACAAGTGTGCATGAGGGAACAGTAACCTCAGCTCTTACAACGGAATGTAAAACAATTACCTCTTTACGTGTGTGTGTGTGTGTGTGTGTGTGTGTGTGTGTATTTCACATAATGCCCTCCAACAGCAAGGATTCGAACCCCGCACCATTTGCGTGGTAGCTGGAAACGCTACCATGCAAATGGTACGGGGTTCGAATCCTTGCTGTTGGAGGGCATTATGAGTTCTATGAAAAGTGCGCGTTCATATGCACTATATTTGTGTTCATAAACTCCCGCGTGTGACAGTAAGCCCTGTAAAATTGCCGATATGAAATAGAGATAACAGGATAAGTCGATAATAACCGCTGAGATTACAGTATGATAACAAAGACAGGTAAAAAGAAAGGCGCTAGATATATATGACGATGAATATGTACGAAAATCAAATAAGAAAATACACAACTTAGAAGCCATGAAAAAAAATGATCAACATTAATCAAAGGAAGTTTGTGGAGCATTACAGTGAGACAAAGATTTAAGAAAGATGGTCGTAAACTGTCGCATGACATGGTGGGGTACCTCAGGCGCGTCGCTGTACCGCAGGAGTTACAGGGAGGTGGAGTTACAGTGAGGTGCTCGAGGCGAGAGGGACGGGAAGGGGTCATTATCCGCCTCCGACATACACGTAAACAACGTGTTATGGGGCAAACCTGTATGTGTTGCCGTCCTGCATCCCCTCTCAGATGCTGGGGAAAAAGACTTGGGTTACGTTTTATTGGGTGAAACTTAAAGTTGCATGGCCCCTTTGGTGCCTAGTTGCTGTGACGCTCTTTCGGGATCGCTGTTCGCTGGTGTGTTCAGTGGGTGGTGCTCAGTGGATGGTGATCAGTGGTTGGTGCTCAGTGTCCGGCGTTCGGTAGATTGTTCTCAATAGGGACTGCTCAGTGGGTGGTGTTCAGTGGGTGGCACTATGTGGATTATACTCAGTGGATGTGGATCAGTGAGTGTTTCTCCTTAATTGGTGATCAGATGGTGGTGCTCAATATAATCAGTGATCAGTGGGTGGTATTCTATAACTGGCGATCGGAAAGTGGTACTTAATGAGTGGGGATCAGTGGGTGGTACTATAATGCTCAGTTTACAACAGTTAACACTGTAAACTGACATCTATAATTCATGCCTCGTCCTCGGCTGTTTATACACGGTGTACTGACGCTGCAGGAGCCTCCAGTACCGAACATTACTCTCCGGAAACTCATGAATAATGGAAATGGAAACGCGACCGCGAATTCATGGACGTAGACACTGGTAAGATCCTTTAGACTGATCTTTGATATTTGGAAACGTAACTTCATGATCTGCAGCGGATTCAAAATCGGTACAAGATTAATAACTTTACTTAAGAAACCAAAAACAACTGTTAAAGAAATACCTACTAGTGGCCGTCAACGAACCAATCGTCTGTATCAATTTCTCTATTTTCTTATCTATTTTAGCTGAACCGGCAAGAGCAAAGGGATGCCCTAATCAAGGGCACCTCGTGTAACAACGTTTACAATCCTCCACGAACGTTCCTCCTGCTGTAAGAACGTTTACAATCCTTCACGAACGTTCCTCCTGCTGTAAAAACGTTTGCTATCCTCCACAAACGTTCCTCCTGTTGTAACAACGTTTGATATATATATATATATATATATATATATATATATATATATATATATATATATATGTGTGTGTGTGTGTG
>JAYMFT010124028.1:0-13187 GCA_038088735.1 Panulirus argus | reverse complement strand
TGTCTTTCCCAATAACTATGACCTGGCTCATTTCAAGAGACATGTTTTTCACTTTCTCGAAAATTTGTAAATACTTTCCCTGTCTGTTTTTCCCCCTTTCTCACTTCTCTCTATATTTCAATTAGGGCCGTGACTGGGAAAAAAAAAAAATAAAAATATCACCTCCCTTCAGCCATCACTCTCTATGTAATGTAATTCTGCTGCCCTCTCTATGTTTTATAGGTACTATATGGCCATTGCTCTCATGAACAGTTTCTAAGTGTCTCATTCACATGTGCCTTGCTGCTGCTTCCCATAGTTTGTTTTGTAGGGGACAGTGACTTGAAGATTGACCTGTTACTTCCTTCTCTTGAACAGTGAAAGTGAAGTTGTGGAATTCTCATCTTCCTTTTGTCTCTCCCTCTTTCAGCCTCTGAGGAGCTCAGTTTGATTTCTACAAATGTTTATTTATGCAAGAAGCAAAAATGAATACTGCAATGTTGGTTGGTCATCAATGAAACAAAAGGAGATAAACAAGTTAGAGTAAATTCCAAAGCACTTTGTTAGAAAAATCGAAGTGATGGAACATAAGAACTACCATGAAAGGCTGAAAGAACAGCAACTGTGTTATCTAGAAAATAGAAGAGAAAGATACATGATAATCTACACATGGCAAGAAAATGAATAGGTGAAAGAAAATGTATTAAATATGAAAGCTTCTCAACAAGGAAGATGCAGAGTTATTAAATGTCCAAGAGTACCATGGAACATATTGAAAATAAATAAATCAGAAACATATAACAATCCAACCAGGAAGCTAAAATGACTGATCATTATAGGCTACTTCCTGGAGAATTAAGAGACATGGATGGAGATGCAGAAACATTTAAAAGAGTTCTTGAAATCAATCTTAGATGAACTGAGAATGAATAATTATGTTAAGCAGAGGGCAACTTAGAAGAGTAGTCTTGTTCATCAAGCAAGGCATGTGGTAACTGCTTATTGATGATTCATAAGTGAATTTTTTGGTGATAGGTAACCTTTAAAGAGTAGTATGAGACCTTTTTCATCATTCTACCTAGAAGCCAGTGGATTTGGTAACGTGTGCAAAAACACGTTGGTGCCATTGTGGGATATGGGATCATGTCTTTAGGGAAAATCATATGACAAGACCAGGGCAAACCTGAGTCATCAATGGGGGAAATGACAATAACCTAGAATTCCCTCAGGACCTTGTCCTGATTAGCCTACTGATGGCACTTTAAGGTACTAATGAGGAAATGGTTCATCATTTAGTCTCTTCCAGTTCAGGTCTGTCATTTGGTCCAATTATGTTTTCTTCAACTGTTTCTTTTCTTAAAAAAAGGAAAAATATATTACCAGCCCACCAACTTACAGTAGGAGTTATGTAACTGCTTGGAGCTTCACACTTTGGTGTAGTGAGGAGCCTGAGTAGCTTTCTTAATTTGTTTTATGTTTTGTTGAGGCTCTATATTATATGACATTTAGATCATTGTGTCACATACTAGTGGATCCTAGTATCCCTATGCACCAGGATTCATATGCATCCAGGACCATGGTGTGTAGTTTTGTCAACTACTCATACATATGAAGTGTGTTTACCATGGTAGCAGCATTCCAAAATGCTTCATCTACCCTGAGAGGTGTTCAAGTCAGAGGCAGATTTTGGCACATTTTTTGCTGGCAGGCTTTTTGAATGATGGTTCCTCCCAGAGCTTGCCTTGTTTAAGACAAGGATTGATTGTGAGAATACGCCATTTGAAACAAGCAATAGAAGGGTAGAGTTCACCCTTTTTCATACACATACCATCTTTTGATGCGGGAATTTGGGTTTAGAATCAGGAGGGCCTCACCAGTTGAGGATACTCCAGGATCTTCCCTCAGTCTGCATGATTGGGCTGCCAGAGCCTGCCTAAACTGTGTGCAGGCTGACTATGCCCCATTACAGGTTTCAGTCCTCCTCCTGTTAAGTGCCCATTTGTCTGAAGGAAAAGGTTCTTTCTAATCTTCTATCAAAGTTTAGAATCGTTTGTTGGACCCAGTAGTTTAAGAACAATTTTAACTCTTGCTAGGATTCTGCCTTACAGCTGCTAAGACTCATGTATGTTCCTCATTCATCTTCCTTTCCCATAGAGGAAATTTCGTGGCCCCTTCCTAGTAAGCCATGGGTCCCTTATCTTTCCTGTTTGTTGGAGGACCTAGAGCGTATCTCTAAGACTTCATTAAGAAGGTAGCATCAGCAGAATATGTTCTAAAGGCCATTTTGACTTGGAGAAGAGTTGAAACTCCAGCCTGTGAATTTTGACATTCATTCTTGGCTCCTTTTTCATGGAGATCACTTGCTGCCTAATGGTTCTTTCAAGCTTGATGTCCACTCATAGGGAGCTTGATTTTGGTTAATCCTAGATTTGTCAGTGCTGCAGACTTCTCTCTGGAAGAAAGATCTGTTTGATGCTAAGCAAGACCTCACAAAAATGGGACAGCTGGTCTCATTATTCTTTCAAGATACTTCAGAGGTCCCTAAGCTTGACAGTATTTCTCTTAGGGATGGACAGAGGTTTTTCTCATCTCTCAGAACTGCTCTTTTCCCTTGTAGGATTTTCTGGCTAATCCTGGTATGTTTCAGTGCCCTTAGGACTAAGAATATCTCATAGAAAAGAAAATCAGAATATATCTATTTTAAAGTAATATTTATGAATGAGAATGCTCACTCTTTCCTCTCCAGATTGGAGATTGGTTCCACAGGTAAGGGAAGGACAGAGTTTCCCTTTTTTTTTAAGACTGAACTACTTTTTTCCAGGGCTTGGTAAGGCAAATGTGATTTGGTATTATGTAACCTTTTAACATTCACAAAGATTTTTCCATTGACGAAGATCCTCACAGTCTGAGTTCATGCCACAATTTCAAGGCTACGTTCTGGATATGAATAGGGAGGGGGCACTTATGGATGTCAAATGCTTCAATAGGACAGTCACTTACTGGTGTTACTGGACTCTGCCTGCTTAAAGTTACACTGATAATGAAAAGTTACATTTAATAAGGCTGTATCAATAGGAGCATAATATCTTCAAAGAAGCTTTCCAAAGGTGTCTACCTGGAAATAGCACAGTCTTGGGCTGCAGGAGCCTTTAGAAAGGTCCTGGGTAACACCTTGACTTTCATAGAAATTGATACTGTAGTAATTATATTTACCCTTCATACATGACAAGAGGGAAGTGAGCAGTTTTTGTTGATATTACCCATTTTGCTAATGTCTTTTGATATACTGTATTTCTATAAATGTTACTGTTAAAGTATATTTTTGAAATAATGTATTTATAAAGGAATAAATGCAGACTACCAACAAATCCATTGATATATAAAGTAGAAAAGATAAGTATTAAGACATACATGAAAACAACACCATCTACTAATGTCTCTTACAGTAATGGAACAGTAGCCCCTTGATGGGTTTTATGAGGCAAAATTTACTTTGATGTTTATCTTGATAAAAACATTTGTAAAGGCACAAAAGTCTGAGATATTTAGGGAAGGGAAAAACTTGGTTGGTGTTAGAGGGTTAACCTCTCTGTTGTTTGAAGTCATCCTCCTTTCTTTGTGTCATTCTGGAATTTTGCTCAATCTTTACAAATGTATCTCCCTTTTCTTAAACCTGTTTCAAACTGACAGAGCATTAATTTACATGGAAAGGCTTGGGTCATACTTTAAAACAACTTTCAGTTCTATGCTGAGAATGCTATGTAATTTCTGATTAAGCAATACTGAAGGGGACAGGCTGTTTCCTCTCTTTAAAAAAGAGCAGTTAAAATTGATGCACTCTTGATATTTTGTGACTCCATGGAGACTGTTCAGGTTCTTTGAGCTAGATCTTGTAGAAACATCAGTGTGGTGAAAACATTTCCTATTCATTATTTCATTGTGAAGGAAAGTATAGTGTGGACATAATGACTTGGGAAGCTTAAAACTTCTAATCATAAAAAAGAATAATTCTACAATGCTTCTCCATTCCTTCCATGCTCCTGTTAAAAGGAAGTGCTTTCTTACATCTAAGTTCAATTCTATCAGAGGCAGTTGCCTTTATGAGGCACCCCTTTCAAGGCAGTCAAGCTGGGACTTTAGACAGGTGTCCCTCAAAAGAGCTCCTTCCTAGTCAGGGTTGACTCTAGAACTTTCAAGGCTTTTGAGAGTCCAGTATGTTAGTCTGTGTGATGTTAAAAAGAGGTCTGGAGTGGAGTTGTATTCTCAGTCATTCTTATCTAAGAAAGTTTTGGACAGCCCCTAACTCAAATATTACAGGAATGTACCACAGAAGTGAGGGTCAAGAATGTCATAGAGCCTGCAGTAGAAACTCTTTTCATTAATACTTTTCTAGTCCAAAGAAGGGATTTATACTGGAAAAGAAGGATGTTGGATATATCTTTCATATACACTCATGCTGAAAGATGATCACTTTACAAAGTGTCTGCCTGGTTTACTATTAAAAGCTGGACAATCACTAGAGATTTAAAGGATGCTTACTTGCATATTCCTGTGCACTACAGAAAGAGGATAGTTATTCAGAATTGGTACACAAAACAAGTAGTTCAAGGTGATACCATTCCTCATGCTAACTCCACAAATTTTTACCTGTTTAATTGCTTCCCTCATGAAAACTAAAGATCTTTAAAGTGATAGTTATAGCTTACCCTTACATTTTTTGATGTTTTCTTCTTAAAGGAGAAATCTGCTAGACAAGGGCTTGGAGACCTTTATTTTTTCTTCAGGACAAGTCTTGCTTAATACCCAGCCAGAAATTAAATTGGCTTGGAATAGAAAGGAAATCTTAGACTGACTCTCTTTATCTCCGTAAAGACAGAGGTGTGGACTATGCAAATGCGTCAATTGGAGTGTGGCCCCAGCCCTTGGTGTCTTAATGTCAGCTACAGCAACATCAAGGTAAGTTTAATCTTGCGGTCCTGTCCAGGAACATGACAAGGCTGCAGGCCAAATATGTTACCTTCTGGGTAAACAAATTCTTTCCTACATTGAAAAGAGATCTTCCAGGAGCAATTCCTGAGGATTTTTTGTTTTTTGATCCTTAGTTTGATGGATTGACTGAGAGATCCCCCATAAACTTATACCTTGGAGAGCACCATTGATTATTCTGGTGTTTTGGATGGATGTATCAGAATCAAGGGGAGGGCTTTCACTCTTTGGAGAGTCATATAAGTGTGGGCCTTTTGGTGAAGGAGCAGAATTCTTTTATGTCAACAGAAATGAGTTGTTGGTCCCAAGGTTTCTTATCTTGCTGAATTTCCTGAGTCCATGATGTGAAGTTCCATTTCTGTTGAAAAGTACTGAGACTGTCTGAACAAAGGCTCTTGCAAATCGCTGCCTCTTTAGGTCTGTGGGAAAGATTCTCTTTTTTGTAATGCCCAGAAGCCTCTTTCTCCAAGTTTATTTCCTGCAAGGAGTATGCAGTGTCTTGGCAGATGCCATATCAAGATCATCACTTATTAAAAAAAAAAAAAATCTCTTAGAAAATATGCTTTCAGCTGGAATTTTTTCCTTTGGAGTGCCAACCCAAGTAAATATCTTTGCCACTGGAAGCAGTGCATGATAACCGAAATAGGAGTCTTTCAGGTTTAGACTACAGGCAATCGTAGCAGATGTTCTTTTCATGATTGGAATTGTTGGTACCAGATATATCTTTTTCCATCATTAAAACTTTGGAATAAGATGTACTTTGATTACAGATAGGTTTTGAGGTTGAATAATTCTGTAGACCCAGAGAGGGACAAATGACCTTAATGGTGGGGACTCCTACAGCTATGCTATGCTTCTCAGTTGAAAACTCATTTTTTATAACATCTTAACTTTTTTTTCACAGAACCCTGACCTCAAAGGTTTGGATTCTGGAATTTTAAGTGTAGATTTTCTCAAATACTTCTACAGGCAGATGTTTTGAGAATGCACGGCAGATGTCCTTACAAACATTCATTATTCTGCTCAGGATAATATCACTCCATCTGGAAAGCCTTTTTGTCTTTCCTTGAGGATCTGTTTTCTCAGATATGACTGAAGCCTTATTATTTTAGTTCTTCTCTAGCATTTTTTACAAGAGTAAGGCTAGTAATACTCTTGCTTCATAAAGAAGTGCCCTTCAAAAATTTATACTCTCACTCTTTTTATTTATTTTTATTTTTTTATGGGGGGAGGCAGTTTGGGATAACCTTCTCTACTGTTTCTTTCTAAAGAGACCCTCCTGGACTTGTGCTGCCATTCCAATTTAGTACCAGAGAATCTGGAAGATGTAGTGAAAGAAGAAAGGAAGAAAGGTGGTGAGGAGGGTGAAAGTTTGTATTATATGAGTTGTCAAGTGTTATGTTAGAATTGGATAGAGTGTGAGCTTTTGCATTGTATGCCAGCAGCCCTCATATAAATAGAAAAAAAAGATAGAAACAGTGACCACAGTTGAGGTAGGGTACATGACAGATAGGACAGTGTTGACTCACTTCATCACTATCATTAACGCCTACTAGACTTCTTCATTGACTTGCTCGCTGTAACTTTAGACAGAGATTGCAGGAATTTTCTAAATAGAGAGTAATAGTTTCTTTCCTAAAGAATTATTGGAAATGACGTAAGACATAAAAAAAAACTAATAAACATTTCTGTAACCACATCTTCCAGGTGTAAGGTTTTAGAGCTGTCAATGTTCAACATAATAATGCCAACATTAGTGAAGCCAGGCAAGAAAGTAAGGTGAACAGATACTAGTTGTCAAGAGTATTTTTGTCTAAACATATACTCAGGTATTTTTTTTTTCCTAAAAAAGTAAAGGAAATGAGATAAAAACATGAGAAAGACATAAGTAAACGTTTCACACTTGCTACATCGTCAAGTTGTGAGGTGTCAGAGGCACCAGTGGTCAGCATAATTTTGTCAATGTTAGACAAGCCAGGCAAGAAAGTCAGGGTGAACAGATATTATTAGCCAGATATATTTTTGCCAGAATGTGTAACTAGGTATTTCTAGAAAAAGCAAGAGAAAGAGAAAGAATAATATACAAGTTTCTTATAGAAATTATTACAATCAGATCATTCGTGTAATGATGTGAAATTTCACAAACATGTGTTCTTGCAATTGGTGTATTGCTGATATTTTTTTAATTTCACTAATACTATATTTTCAACAATATGATAAACTGACTTTGCCAATAAACTGAATTATTTGCCCCAAATCTGTATAATTTTGCATTACTTATGCATATAAACACACCAATTTCATATATGATCTTTTTGTTAGTTTGTTAGATTTGTTTGGTGCTGAGTTTTGAAATAAAAAAAAAATCATTAATTTCCATATCAAATCAAAGAAAACAGGATTCACTTTGAAAAGTTTGTATTTCCTTCCCAGCTGATGTCATTTTTACAAACTGCATTGTTCTGAGAAAAAGACGATACCAATCACATGACATGGTTTTCCCATAAATTTCTGTCTGAAGAAGCAACTTTGTGCTCCAATAATCATTTTGATCACCTTTACATACAATATGCCATAAACATATATAATGCAAGAAACTATTCACAAACACTTATACTTTCCCATTTATTCCTTGAAGAAATTTTAACAAGCTCCACATATCTCACAATCCATGTGTGGTACTTCCGTGTATGTTTTAGTCAAATATACAGTATATTCATTAGTTCGGGATAAAATAGTAGCAAAATAATGAACTTGCAGCTCTGATTCATGATGTGATACCAAATTCCAATAATTTAGCAGCATAATTTTCTCTGAATCCAGTTCCACTGCACATCACTTTGTTCATCAACACATGCAGGGCTTGGTGGTGTCTCCTCACCCTTGCTATTGTCATTAGACTCAATATTTATTTCCTGAGGTTTAGAGCCATTATTGTTTTTATTATATCTGTTTGTAGATCCTGTTTATCACTGTCAGGTTAAAGTACTTTTTGAAATATAATATTTTTCATTATACAACACTCTCTCAGATAATTGAGATCTAATGAGTCTTGGTGAATTTCACACCTACGCTGGCTGTGATTCTAGTGCTATAATATCTGTGATGTAACTGAATGCTTGGTAGCAATGGCTAGTTGTGCCTAGGGGTATTTATTTGAGATAATGATGTCAGACAACTTTTTAGGATCCCTACCACATTTTTCCATTAAAAACTTGTATGCTAAATAGAGACCGTAAGCGTATGTGATAGTCTATTGGTTCCTAGCTTATAAATTTACAAAGTCTAAAAGGGTTAATTATTCTGATGCTCAGGTAGTTGTAACTCTTTGAATAGTGAATATCTGTCGCATACCACTAGATACCACATACTGCTACTAAGATTGGTCCCTGGTTTGATCTTCTGGGGGCAAAGCAGCCTTCAATAGCACTGTCAGTGGTAGCATTTGATGCAGAAGAATTGGTGCCCTCTTTTTCACTCCTTGAACTTCCACCAGCCTTTATAGGGGAGACATGATCCTTGGCAACTTTGAATGCTTTTTGATGTCTTGACTCAACTCTTTGCTGTCACCTGATGATCTCGTTTTGCTTCTTTTATTCCTCATGTCAAGGTCACCTGTCAAGGTCACCCTACATCCATGATGACCAGCTTCTGTTTGCAGCATAGTGAAGTCTCTGTCTTGCTTAATTTTCATGACAGTCCCCATGTCTTGATGAGCAATGTCAAATAGACAATAAAATCTCATGACAGCTGCATCATTGTCATTCTTTTCCTGTTTTCATTCAGAAATAGGTACTTACTGACAAGCTTTTCTACCCTCTTCGTGATGAAAAGCTTGTGGCCCTCAGCCATCTTTGCTCATTCCCAAATGTTCAAGAGCTTGTTGGTTACAAGATTAATAAATTCTTTTAAAGTATGCTTTTCCTCTTGGAAATGAAATGGATAGACTGACACTTCTGTTTTTTGTTGTCAGTTTGGAAAAAGACAGATGTGATTAAGGACTACCCAGTAGCAACAAAAGTTTGCAAAATGAAACAAACAAGCATAGAGCTTTCCTGTTTTTACTGAGATGAACTGATTGAGATTAAAGTCATGTTGTTGCTTTTGCAATAAATTGTGATTTTTATGAATGAGATCAATTTCTGTTGTCTTAATGTATGGAAGATCATGCAGTGTTTGCTTCCTCTCTTAAGCCATGATGCAGTATTTCTTAGGAGATGCAGTGTCTGCTGAATGTTGAGAAAGCCTCATGAAGTCCATATGTAACTGAGTGAGACAGGTGCTTAGCATGGTTTCAAACTCTGGAAAAGGATTTAAAAACATGAAAGTATATAGTATGTTAATTGTATCAAAATCTCATTATTCTGGGTAATTGTATTCATGTTCAAACCACCCCAGGTACATGAGGAAATTTTTTCATTTTTTGTTTGCATATTTTTACCTTAGCCACAATCTAATTCTAGAAAATTCATATGAACTTTAAAGGGTACTAGCAGTTGCATATTTGAGATCAAAATAT
The DNA here is from genome assembly GCA_038088735.1 of Panulirus argus. Taxonomy (NCBI): domain Eukaryota; kingdom Metazoa; phylum Arthropoda; class Malacostraca; order Decapoda; family Palinuridae; genus Panulirus; species Panulirus argus. Next base: position 3,703 of record JAYMFT010124028.1, on the reverse strand, counting down.
ATATAGTGTATGAATAATTAAATGATAATAATGGTACCCTGAAATCTGAAACACTCACAGGTATTCAAAAATTAGTTCAGATTCAGATTCCCTAGGTTTAGGTTAGATGTTATAGTAAATAGCAGCTCATCTTCAAAACAAAGAAAATTACTAGCATTAGAATATCCTCCTGAACCGCTCGCTGAGTTGTGAGTGTGAAAACAGTGCCATGTCCTAAAATTAAATCAGTCATAATTTCATAACTAATTGGAAACTAACACTGAAATTTTGCAAGCAACCACCATTTTCACAGATATGCACATGAGTGAAATTTCATAAAATTTGGAGATGGTCACTCAGGATGATATCCAGATTTTGGGTAATTTGGCACGGAATAATCCAGTTGATAAGTTATGATATAGGTTCTCAAAAAGTTGAGATCTAGATTGCCATCCATGTGTTGCAGAGTTACCCAGAAAGGAGGAAACACTCAGGCAGTGAGATGGATGGCTCAAGCATTAGATATTTATGTGTATTCTGATGTGTAACTGGCAATCAGAGGGTTCTCTTACAAATAAGCAAACAACAGTTCCTGCCTCATCTTAGTAGGTAAGACATCTGTTAGCCATTGCATGTTGGTCATAACTAATAACCCCTATTTGGATATTATGTTTACAAGTTCAACCTTGTCAACAGAAATGCTGTACTTATCGATGCTACCTATTTTAGGAACAACAACATTGTACTCCACTATAGCAAGCAAAATATGTGTCAGCCATTTCTTGTTAACCATAGCTGATGACCCAGCTTGATTATTGATTATATTTGCAAGTTCAGCTATGCTAACAGATATGTTGTATCTTTTTGTAATATGATGTCTGTTTCGTTTGGGTTTACTTCTAGTGTCTGTTGACATGAAATTCTCATTTATAAAGTTTAAAGTTGTCAGCACAAGATTTCTACTGTGCTAATTTGGCACATACTCTAATTTTTGTGTAAATGACTTACTATTGGTGGAAGAAAGTTCTGTTGCACTAAATATCTGTATTTTTTGTTGCTCCTTAACCTCTAATATTGTAATGCCAGAGATATCTTTAATAGTAGCAGGTTATACTAGTAAAAAATTTGATGAGCTGTGCAGTCTGTATTCTGTCAGTGTTTTTTATGGTCATGCATGTTTTACAAATATATAAAGATATAGTTTTATTATCAAGAATTTTACTTTTGTTAATTTTTCATGTATGTGTGTATATTCTTTTATCTCAGAGTGGAGGAGGGCCACCAGGTGCTAATGTTCCTACGGGTTATGGTGCACCTCCCATGGGCTTTAGGATGCCTCCTCCAGGACCTGGTTTGCCTCCTCGTCTGCCACCTCCAGCATTTATTCCTCCAGGAGCTCCACCAGGCTTACCGCCACCAGCATTCAGTGTCCCACCTCCTGGTTTTATGGGCTCCTTTGGTCAGGCTCCTGCAGGTACACTAATTTTTACACTCATTGATTGTGTAATACATAAGAACATATGTTCAGTCTTTTTATTTGAAATGCAGCTAACAGCTAGATAGCCTCCTGATTGTCAAACTGAGCTGTCTCCTTTTCATAGTTTTCAAAAGTAGAAGAGCAGAAAGTTTTCTAAGGTATAACAGTTGTTAATAGCTGTCAGAAGTGGATTTTGACAACTCTCAAATGCCAAAAATCTATTTCTGCTAGGTTCCTTTGGTCCCTTATACCCACTGATATGGGAGGTGATGCCTGTAATGCCCTAAATGGAAAGGATTTCTCAGAACTTCCCTTGAGAACTTCCCTTGCTTTCTGCTTTCAAAATTTAACCTCTTGTTTTAAAAGTTGTCAAGAAGGCTGCATATTCTTTAATTAGGTCTATATGCATTGTACATGCTGCAGTATTGTGTGACAAAATGTAAAAGAGGAAACATACTGCCTCATGAGATATATCTTGAATAATCAAAGATATTTTTAGCCTGCACTTTGTGTTAGTGTCAGAACTTGCTTCTGGATATTTCATGTTTTTTGTTATTATTACCTGAAATAGTTAATCTTTTTTTACTACATGTGATTGATTCCCAATATCCTATTGAGAGATTTGTGGTGTTTGGGATGTGTAGTTATATAGAACAAAAGAGTCATAACAATTGGTTTGATGCTTTGCTTAGAATGAAGTGTGGCAAAGTGCCTGTAGTGGATGCAGTTGCATGCACCTCACCATGAAATGTACAAACATTAAAAATCCCAACTAACCTGTCTGTAACACAGTCACCCTCTTTCTTATGAAATTCACTCGCAATCGTGTCTACCTCAGTCACCTAATCACATTTTATCGTATGCAAGGCTTTCACTACTTCTCTCTTTACTCAGCTACTCTCTGCATACCTCTGTAGATATGTGATACAGGACAGATAAAGACACATTTATGTGACATGCACCATATGTAATAGTATCTCCTGTATAGATAGATCTAGCATCCATTTTTTATAGTATATGTTTAAAGTCAGTTCATTTCTGAGCACTGAAGCATTCACACGCACACTCGGTGCCTGCCTACCCTCTTGTGTATCTCTTAATATAGTTATGTCTGCAAAGAACCCTTTTATTAGAACCTATGAATTGATCACTCAACTCAGTGAACAAGCTACAACCTCCGTGTTGAAAACATCCTTCACCTGCCACCTTATCATATATACTTGCTTACTTAATTATTGCAGTACTCAGGAAGCAGGCCACATCTACTGCTTAAAAAGAATTGTGATGTTGTGTGTGTGCTTGTGTGCAGAAAGTGTACTCCAATTTACTTCATCCCATGATCATCTTTCTCCCTGCACATTCAGGCCTTGAGAGCTCAAAATCTTTTTCACTCCATTCTTCTGTTACCTATTTGGTCTTCTCCTCCTCCTCATACTCACCACTTCTGATGCAGTATCCCCTTCGTTAACTTCTGTTTACTCGTTCTCTTCATGTGTTCAAACCTTTTCAGCACATCCTCTTCAGATCCCTCAACCATACTTTTCATATTACCACACCTCTCTCTTATCCTTTCATTACCTTCTGGATCAAACCACCTCACACCTCACATTGTCCTCAAACATTTAATTTCCGACAGATCCACCCTTTTCTGCACATCCCCGTCTATGTCCACTGCCTTGCATCTGTACAACATTTTTGGGACTGCTATACCTTCAAACATACCCAATTTTGCCCTCCCAGATAAAGACCTCTCTTTCCACACTTTCATTAGTCTTCCAGAACCTTTGCTCATTCACTCACCCTGTGACTCAGTTCTGCTTCCATGGTTCCATTCACAGTCATGTCCACTACCAAGTATCTAAAACATTTCATTTAGGTAGAAGCAGTCGGTTGTAACATTAGGCTAGAATATTAAGTAGACACATTAGGTAGAAGTAGTTGGTAGGAACACTAGTAGGAGCCTCTGAAAACACTGCTCTAGAGTTAACTTCTGCCTCTGGCCTATTAAGGGAGAAGCACTACTGGCTAAAAAGTGGCATTGGAGTTTAACAGTTATGAAGACTCTTGCCATGGGTGCCCCTTGATGGAGTTCCCAAAGGGAAAGGGTGTCGGAGATTATTTATTGTTTTTATTATGCTTGATTGCCGTTTGATGCGACAGAGAGGTAGCACTTCTTTCACTCGATCTGCATCTCGCCTTGTCACAGCTTCCACAATAAACTCACACTTGGACAGGATATCTCAGTGG
>JAYMFT010124017.1:0-13187 GCA_038088735.1 Panulirus argus | reverse complement strand
GAGAGAGAGAGAGAGAGAGAGAGAGAGAGAGAGAGAGAGAGAGAGAGAGAGAGACAGACAGACAGAGAGAGAGAGAGACAGAGAGAGAGAGAGAGAGTCTACGAAAGGTTTACCCTGGGACAATAACTCGTGCAAGCGGCGATAACCTTAAGATCCAAAATTCAGCAATTTTTGCCAATAAATAATCCGGATTATCATATTACCAGTGAATTATCGGTGCTTCACAATTTTATTGCCGCCATCTTCTTATGAATATCTTTACTAAAATATAGACGTGCCGGGCCAAATTACGGGGCAGTAAATAAAGCAATATAAAAAGGAATTATTCAAAATATCCGCATCGATGACCTTTGGAATTCCAGACACGTTTTGGACATGTTCATGGCCGTATTGTGCATGTCAGCGAGTGGTACAAACACTGACGAGAGGGAAGGTCAAGTGAGGTCACTAACGAGCACCAGAAGGTTTATGACGTTGTTAGGTCAATACTGAGCACCAGCTGACCAGGGCACCTCCTGAGACGGGTAACGAGGGCCAGAGGAGAGGCCGCCGTGTCCCCCGGCAACACAAGGCCCGGCGCCGCCACACAAGACAGGCAGCATCAGTCCATAGCTGGTGGTTCTGGACCCGCCACACTGCCCACTGTTGCCTCCTCAGCCACGGGAAGTCTGCCGCCATCTCTGTCTATCGTCTCGTCTGACGTGGTCTGGCATGACGTCGTGGTCTGGTCTGAGGCAGTGTGGTCAACTGAAGTGTTGTGTCCACGTGGTCAGGACCGTGTGCCCAGACCTGACTACGCACGCCTCTACCACCCAAGATACATACAACACGTGTCATGTGTCAGTCTGGGGATCCATGTAGCCCTGGTCAGCTGTATCATAAAACACACCTAATTCTTTATGTCTGACAAAGATAAGATATCTATAAGAGAAAATCTAGAGGCACCTGTATCAAAGTTGTACACATACATCCACACACACACACACACACAGAAAATTTGAAAAGAGCAGTTGTTCTCAAGTGGTCTCTTTCCCTCTCTGGTTCCAGGTTCGGCTGGAGGGATCGTTGATGAAGCCTTGAGTGGAGGAGGCGGGTCGAGGCGTGGGATGGTGGACGCGTGTGTGGGACTCGAACGAGGAGGAGGTTCTCCCCGGCAACACCACACTAACTGACCAGCCGGTCCCGTCATACGACTTAGACTGTTCCTCCTACTGAACTGTTTGTTTGCTGTTTATGTAATCAAATATGGCTGATTACAAACAAAGAATCTTATGGCTTTTGATGTTATGAGACATCAAAAATTAGGGAGTTCTTCCAATGTTTGAATATTAATGAGAAATATAGTATGTGTCGAGTGAGAGTCTGAAGTGATATAAGAGATGTCATCAACACAGGCTGGGGCCAAGAGCAGTCTAGTCATGAGTTAGGTCACTGGGGAACGTACTGGGTCAGGCTCCTGAGCCAGTCAACTGGTGTCAGGTCAGGTCAACCTGAGTCGTGGTGTGTCGTGACCTCCTGACACAGTTGTCTCAAGATGAACTCTTGGAAGCATCAACACAACCTGGAGAGATCAGCCAGGTTGCGACGGACTGTTGTGTGGGCGTGGGTGTGGGCGTTTGTGTGGGCGTGGGCGGTGTGTAGGGCCACAGGGACGTGCCCCAAGGTGTGTGAGTGCAAGTGGAGGGACGGGAAGGAGACTGTGTCGTGTCCACACGCCGAGTTCATCGACATCCCGCGAGGACTCGACCCGTCCACTCAAGTGCTGGACCTGAAGCACAACAACCTGCAGATCCTGCCTCGCGACGCCTTCGTCGACACAGGTCTGGTCAACCTGCAGAAGGTCTGGCTCAACTATTGCAACCTCAAGCACATGGACCGCGGCGCCTTCAACATGCTGGCCAACCTGGTGGAGCTGGACCTGAGCCACAACATGCTGCGGCTGGTTCCCTCAGCGGCCCTGAGCGACGTGCCTGGCCTCCGAGAGCTTCGTCTTGCCCACAACGACCTCACAACACTCTCCGAGGCAGCATTCACTCCCACACCAGATCTAGTGCGTCTGGATCTTTCACATAACCTCATCGACACGGTTAATGAGCGAGCTTTTCGCGGGCTGACGCGTCTCGAGGTGCTCAAGTTGTCAGTCAATAAACTGACGACGTTGGACGCGGACATGGTGGTGCCACTGGTGGCCATCCATGAGTTGCACCTCGATGGCAACCCCTGGCACTGCGACTGTCACCTGCGACCCCTCAGACAGTGGATGAAAGATCGAAACGTGGCCTTCTCTGAGCCGCCCACGTGCCTTCTGCCTGGGCGGGTAAAGGGGCGTTCCTGGCAGGTCCTGACGCTCGACGAGTTCGTGTGCATACCGAAGGTCACGGCCGTGGCACCCAGGGTCCTGGCAGCCCATGGAGAGAACGTGTCCCTCTCATGTCGCGTTGAGACAGACGTAGACGCCGCCGTCACCTGGCTACTGGGCGACCGTCCGCTGCAGAATGCGAGTGAGTCTCAACGGTACCGAGTGCTGGAACTGGTCGCTCCAAACCACGAGACGCGTTTGTCCAACCTGACCATCGCGGGCGCGGCGCCGCGCGACGAGGGCACGTACCGCTGCGTGGCACACAACAAGGCCGGCAGAGTCGAGACCAACCTCACCCTCCAGGTGTCTAACGAGGTGGCCGAGGTGCGGCTCGTCACCATGGACCGGGTCTTCGTCACGGGCGGCCTCCTGAGCGTCGTCGCTATCATCCTGGTCGTCTTGCTACTCCTGACAGCCGTCATCGTCCGCAGGCGGCAGCAGATGTCTCGTCGTCGAGGTCAGGACAGTGAGCACAAGAATGAGACGCCGCAGTCGTCCCAGGGACGAGACAGTGCATCCAGCGATTCGCATCCTAAACTAGCGGAGTATCACATAGTGCCAACCAACGACATGGACGAGCCGTCACCGCTCCCGACACACTCCGACAAGTCGTGGATGCTGAGGGACGCATCAGTCGACGATTTCCCGTCAACTAAAGAACTAGAGAAATCGAGCGTCTACAACAACACCGAGCAGAGAAGGCTGACGACGGCCGGGCAAGGAGGCAGCGGCAAGACGAGCTCCCCGAGTACCGTGTCTTACGTGGAGATTCCCAAGTCTGAGATAACCGCCTCTGATCACCACACACTCGAAGACAGGCTACGGTGGAAAGAGCAGAACTTCAACAGCAAGGATAGTCTCCTGCGGCAGGCCTCGGGTCAGACGGGCTCTCAGCTCTCCATGGGCAGCGTAGGGCACTACCCTGACCTACTGGACTTGCCTTACACGCAGCAGCAGCAGCAGCATGAACAACAGCTGCACCAGCCGCAACATCCTGGCTCGACGGCGCAGCTGCTCAACCCTGCATACTGCACCATCCCCAGGAGGTGAGTGTTAATGGCTCTGGTGATGGGTGTTTACCCACACGCACTGCAGTATGGCTTACTGAGGCTGGTAGTGGTGGTGGCAGGAGTGCTGGTAGTGGTGGGGGCAGGGGCGTTGGCCATGGTGGTGCCAGGGATGTTGGTGGTGGGAGTGGCATGCATTATGCCAGTGGTGCTGGCAGGTTGTTGATAATGGTGGTACTGGTGATGGTAGCGGTGTCAGCAGGGGGTAGGTGTATTGGTTGAAACTGCGACTCATGAATGTAGACCGAGTTCTTGGTCAGAGGAGCTTGCTCGCAACTCATGTACATTTCTTGCTGTCATGTGTCATGCACCGAAACCAGAGCCTGCCATCCACGGCCAAGCCCCGCAGGCTACTACTTGACCGCTTCAGTTCACCTCATGTACAACACGCTCCAAAATCATTTCATCTAACCTTCACCTCCCGCCCTCGTAAAAGTTCAAGCACCTGCTTCCTTCACTCTATTCCTCCATCTCCTTTTCGGTCGTCTTCTCTTTGTTTCCTCCACTTTCGACACATAGATCCTCTTACTCAGTCTCTTCTCTTCTCCTCTCCATATGTCCCTTCTTCAAACATGTCATTTCTCCTTTTACGAAACCACCACAAATGTTTGCCCTTCCCTCCACCGAGGAGTGAGCAGACAATCTATCTATCTGCCGCGCCTCTCAGTACGTGCACATCAGACAACCTCTCTCATGCAGATCTGTCTGTTAACGCTTTACTCAGTAGTGCCATCTGACCACAAACCCGCTAACCCAAGTAGACCTCTGTTTGCCCTTTATCTAAAACATTTCTATTCACACCGTGGATACCGTGGGCCCCAATTATACCATCAATTGCCACACCATCCACCTTCTTGCATTCATGTGCTTCAGCACCAACATTGGATCCCTTGCATCAAAACGGCCAAAGCACTCACTGAGCCCCGCCCAGAAAGCACTCTTTCTTCTTCACTCACTCCCAGCTGCTCATGCACCAACAATCACCCGCCTCTCGTGTTCTAATTACTTCATCCTAACCCACATTAGGCTCGAAGTCACTTCCTTACACTCTTCAACACAGTCCCACAAATACTTCTTCACCAGAGGTGCCTCTCCTTTCGCTCTTGTCTTCTCACTAAACTCGGACTTTACCACCAATAAAAATTCCTGAAGTATCATATGCATACATTATATATATATATATATATATATATATATATATATATATATATATATATATATATGATTAGAGGAATGGAGTGATAAAGGACAAGACTAAGCAAGGAACACTGCACTATATTTCTTAAAGTATCATAACAAGATCTCCCTCAGAGGGAAGTGGCAGTCGAAACCATTCCCTCTCGCTGATTGGTTGTAGGTCGTAAGCCCCGCCCCCTTGGCGTATGTCACAGTCTTCGTTCCTGGCTAACCTGGAGAATCCTTCCCCGTGATAGGTAAATTTGTTATCAAGAACGTCTGCTGCCTCAGTTATTCTGCTTCCTTCCATATATCACCCCGGGTCTTGTCCACTCACTGCCTGCCGTCCCTGTCCTTGTTACGGGCGGTTTAAGGCCTCTAATATGCAACGGGTTTAAGAAAGGTCACCTTCAACACAGAAGCGACAGGGGAAACCAACAAGCATGTGACCCCCAGTTCAGAACCTGTACAAAGCTGAATATAAGACCAAATAATTCTTATACTTGCTTTCTGTCAATATATTCGTTTTAATAGATGGCGATCATCCCTGCACGTTTGAATGAGGGTGTTTGTACAGGCAGCAGCTACAGGGACTGTTAGACACAGTGCACAACACACTACAGCATACAGCAATCAAACAGCCGTGAGACAGGCTAGTTTATCAGGTGGGTGAATGCACCACAGATGGGCAGTTTAATTGGTTGTGACTCTGTGGCTAGTGATGGATCTTGACAACACAGCGATATCCTGAGGCCATTGTTCTACCAACATTCTACTACCATCCGGATACCACTGCCAGTGGACGCTGCCAACACCCTGGCCATCTCTCACCGCTGTCGGAGACCATGTCAAGGCCCTGCCACTACCTACCTCTGTCAAGGCACCTTACAAAGCCCCTGCCACCACCCACCATTGCAAGGGAACCCTAGTGGCTGGTAGGGCTCACGTTGAGGGGAGGGGTAGGGGTCCTTGGTGTAGGTGTGGGGGAGAGCTGGATGCCTGGCGTGTGAGTCGGTCAGGGGGACGGGCGGGCGTCTGGCAGGTTCCCCTGGAGCAACATGTCTTCTCCCAGAACCGTTTCACAGGACCATTTGGGGCTGTTTCACATGGCATTTATTTTCCCTCGACTGTTTCATAATGTGGTAGTTTCCATTTCATGAGTGTTTCACATTGTGAGTCCCATCCCAGGGTAAATTCACACGACATTTCCCCTTCCAGGACTTTTTGTAACTAAGACGTCAGAGGAGTCAGTTCACAGACAACAGACGCTCAGGCACTTCACCTTAAATGACATTTGGCGGAAGTGGTTGTGGGAAGTCTGGTCACAAATGTAAACTTGTGATGTTCAGCAGTGTACCGGGTCGGTAGGTTAGAGGGGCAGAAGGATGCTGACTTACCCTGACCTTGGTCAGCCTCTGACTGACGCCTGACCGGGACTCAACAGCCGACAGTCCCAACCCAGAGAAACGTTGAACAGTCAATCAGTTATGAATCTCCAGCTGGTTCAGGTTTGACAGAATATGCATATCTACCTTCACCCTCTCTATTGGCTATAGTTAGATCTCGTTTCCTGGTCGAGTCATAAACTGGTCCACTGCACAAGTGTGAGCAACACAGAGTCTAGGTTCGAATTAACAAGTCAGGGGAAAGTTAGTTTATGTTAAATTACTTGGCTACGGAATACGTTATGAACGTTGGCCTCAGATACTTTGTCCATTCACAATCTTTCACAAAACAGTTTCCATTCTAGGTGTGTTTGACGGGGCATTCCCAGTCCAGGATTACTTTATGGGGTAGTTCCCATTCCAGGACTGTTTGACAGGGCAGTTTCCAGTCCAGAACTTAAGACAGGTGTCATTGCAGCTGCTGACCGCGGTTGGCTCTGGTGTTGCAGGTGTGCGAGCTGGATGAACCTGGCCGAGAGCCAGGGTTCGACGCCGTCGTACGTTCGGCCTCACATGAGACCACAGCTGTCCCTCCCCGACGCCTCGCCCGTACGTCACGCCCACCGTCACACCCTCGCTGACTTCATGGCTGCCCACAGGTGCGTGACGGGTGTTAAACTGTGGGCACAGGCTTGTACCCCACACCAACAGTAACACCACATTTCCCACACCTGACCCAACACCACTTTGCCCGCATATAACCCAACACCACTAATATAACCAACATGCTTCTCTGTATAACCCTTTCCCTCCAAGGGACATATAGACACTACATCTTCGGTAATAGTCTTTCCCACAAATTTCTTCCTCGCGTTCAAATTCCAAACACTTATGCGGAAAAATTCTGAACTGCTAACTTATGGCGATTATACAAGTCCAAAAGAGACAGAGGCAAACATTAACAGCAAATTTATACACTTTACTGAGTTAAGTTTTGTGAAGCGACCGTTGGCTGGCCCGGGCTGTGCATTGTCATGTGTTTCTGTTGGTTGGGAAGTGTTATAGTGAGTGTCAAGTGCTTATTGTCTGGCAAGCGCTGGTGCTAGTGCTAAGTACCTGTGTTGAGTGTCCAGTGTGGCACTAAGTGACAAGTGCTGAAACTGAGTGCCATGTATCTATAATGAGCACTAAGTGCTCGTGCCGAGTGTCATCAGATGCTTGAATTAAGTCCAATGTTTATAAAGGGTATCAAGTGCATGTAGTCAGTGTCAAGTACTTGGTGTAAGTGTCAAGTGTTGGTTCCCAGTTCCAAACACTTTTGGAAGGTGTCAGCCGCTTTCATGAGTTTCTGGACGGAAGGGGCGGCCTCTGACACCCATGATGCTCAGGACGAGCGGGTGTTCTAATACCATCGAATTGTCCACCTCAGTAGCGCTCCTATATATATATAAACTCGGGAAACAGCGATCAGTTATAATGAATATACAGAAAGAGATATTTCCTTCTTAGTTGAAAATACCAAAAGGACACGGTAGAAATACTAAGTACCTTAGGAAAACCTGGATTTAACATCGTGTACGTCCAAATACGTGACCCTGATGTATGCTTACATAACCAGGCGTCCGACTCACTGTACGACGATCCGACGGTCCAGGGTCGAGGCTGGTGCTGGTGTGAGTTACACTCCACAAGAAAATTAACTTTTTTCTCCAGCTCTGACACAAACTCAAGCCTCAAACGTCAGCTTTAACAGTTTGAAACCTAGTTCAGAAAGTTGTAAATCGAATTCCAGAGGGGCAGTTGGACTCCCATAGGAGTAGCTGGCCTTTCAGAAGGGCAGCTGTACTCCTAGCGGGGCAGCTGGACTCTCAGAAGGGCAACTGGACTCCTCAAGTTTGGTGAGGTGAACAAAGACATTCTGGCCTGACTGCCAGGTGACCGTGTGCTGACGACTAGTGACTGCATTCTGACAGTCAAGTGACTGTGGTCTGACTGCTGTTGAGGCTAGCAGTTCAGAACCATCACATCTTGGACAGGACCAAGAGAAAACATCTTACTGGATATCTAATAAAACATTTTCATTAATGATCCGTAAGTTATAAAGTTTTTCCCAGTCCTAACATGACGTGGTCAGGTGATCCACGTGGTTCAAGCATCACTAACCGCCTGCGAGTATTAAAGAAAGGCAAAGACGGCACCAGACCTGCTCCCTCCGCCCGCCGTCACCACAGAAGGAATCTGACTGGAAATCATTGTTCCCCGTGCTGGACCTTGGTATCCAGATGGTCACAACTTGGAGCTGGAGTTGTTACGTCTGACTACAGGCTGCTGTGAGTGTGGCATCAGCCGGGGTGGTGTCACCTTCCTGTAGCTTGCAAGTCTGGCATCAAAGGTGAGGCGCTTGACACGACAAATATTTGGCTTTGATAAACAATGGTTGACTGCAGCCCGCCTCGTGTACGGCAGAGTTAGTTCATCTGCCTGGAGGACTCGGTACCTGTAGGGGAAAGTCAGTAAGGTGAGGTGAGGCCCGAGTAAGGCGAGGTTAGTTCCTAAGTAAGGGCCGTCTCCTCCTGAGGAAGCTGTGGGGTCAGGGCTTGGCTGAGGTAGGGTCAGGCGGTGAGCAGCAATTCCTCTCATAAGCTAATGTAGTATTGACTCGGGATGTCATCAACTTCATTCTTCATGGTCTATGATCACCAGTCAGATCTTACTCTCTTTCTGATACAAGAGAGACTACGTTTAAGTAGCACATATTAGCCACTTACGATGATATGATCCTCCACTGCGCCTCGCTTTACCATCACATTTATGGCGCATTTGATATAGTTGCGACGCTATCATTCCCCACTGTACCGCCCCATCGCAATCAACCTCCTTTGATTTTACGCTAATCCTGTCCCGTCTTCTCCCATCCTAACGCAGAGGACAGTTGGTTGGTGACGTGGGCGCTGCGGGCGGAGCAGACGGGGACACCTCCGACCCCTGTAACTTGGAGTACCACGCCGCTCAGCTGGAGAAGTTCCTCCTGGAGTACCGGAGCCTGCAGGAGCAGCTGTACCGCATGAAGGAGTCCTATGAGGCCAGCCACAGGTGAGCCATTGGACAGACAGACAGGTGCGTAAGCCACAGGACGGATTGGCACACCTGCTGACGCTTCACAGCATCGATTGACTGACACTACCAACGCCCCACAAATTGACAAATCTCTCTGTAAAGTTCGACATTGTCCTTCATAATGGCATGACACCTGACAGCCACAGACCTTACCTTCCGCAGCCATTATCTTGTGCCATGTGTTTTGTGGATCCCGGCTGCCCCCCTGGGACGTCATCATGAGGTAATGTCTCTCCCTCCACGCGTTCTTGGGCTGATAATGTCTGCATATCATACATCCATTATTGAAATCAACAGTGCGATGGAGAACATCGTTGCTTTCATGTAGAATTGCAGTGAATTTACGGCTTGTTTTCCTAACCACTTACAGAACATTCAACACTAATCAAGAATCCTCCTTCCCATGTCTTGACAGGGCTGACAGCTTGGCAGACGACAGCAACGGCGATTCAGAAGGGGACAACGTCCCTCCCCCCTGCCCCGAAGCCCCAACCACCTCCCCCTCTCCCTACCAACATACCCCTACCACTTCCCCCTTCCCCCGGACACCCACCAGCAGTCCTCCAATGGCCGGGACTCCGGGATCGGAGCCCATCAGATCCATCTTGAAGAAGAGGTATGAGGCGAATGCTCGAGGTCTTCCCGGCCTTCAGGGTCTACTAGGGCTACAGAGTCTTCAGGGCCTTAAAGGTTTCCAAGGTATTCAAGGACTCCAAGGGTTACAAGGACTCCAGGAGCTCCAAAGCCTTCAAGGACCATTTTCCAAAAGTGCCTATCACGGCGAGGACCCAAAACGCCTCCGTCCCCCTTTCAGTCCTTCACAGACCAGCTACCCTGACCACGAGTCCTGAGACCAGCCCTGCCAGGGTGAGTATCTACGGCTTCAGGGGTTGACCTTGGGACCAGGAGCAGGTCCCGAGACCAGCCCCGTCAGGGTGACTTCCCAGGCCTCAGGGTCGGCCCTGGGATGGAAGGCAGGAGTCAGAAGTGAGGGAGGGACCAGGGCGGGAGTTTGGAGTCATATGCTTTTCTGAAACCCGGAGCTTCGGGAGTCGTGACGGCATATGACACGATCAGTACAGGGATGAAGGCTGCCAAACTAACAGGCATAATACTAATGACTAAAGTAATTGTTCACTGCCTGATTACATGCCATTTAGCCACAACATCGTGTTGACCTCCAAATACGTTACAAAAGTCAGGTTTCTACCCGCTGCATCCTGACACAGTGGTCATTCAACTACAATAATTTTTCTCCATATTCTGTCAATTTCTTTGAGTCTTATGAAAACATAGATATTTTGTAACGGAATGTCACGGGGATATAAGATACGAATGACGTTACAGAACGGTACAAGACGCTCTACACAGCCATATGCATTACTCTTGTTTCTTGTATTTCAGGAGAGAGTCTACAGGAGGAGGAGGCACGCCCGGGGAGGGGATGACTAGAGAGGGAGAGAAAGCGATCGAAGGGGTTCCGGATCAGCAGCCGGGACAGGAGGGTCCCGGTACACCAGGTGGCCAGTGCTGAGGGCCAGATTTAACACTGGCAACTTGAGTAGAATCTGCAGCGGCAGGAACAGCTGCAGGAGCCGCCACTGTGGCAGTGTGATCAAAGTCGGTCAGTATGACTGTCGGGCAGGGGATGGAGTTAGTGAGGCAGGTCACACTGAGGCAGTGTGATGAGAGTGTCAGTATAAGTGTATGACAGGGGACTGGATGAGGGAGGTAGGTCACACTGATCCATTGTGATGAAGAGAATCAGTTGGAGTGTCGAGGCGAAAGGTGAGAGAGGTAGTTCACACTAAGGTAGTGTGGTGAGAGTGAATCACACGACGGTGCTGTGATGAGAGTGAGCGAATGTGAATGAGAGGGCGAGGGTGAGGATGGGAGGGGGGGGGGGAGTCAGGGAGACCACATCGTCGGCGCTGAGGCCCACTAGACAACAAGAAGAACAACAAGAACAAGAGGTCATCTCTAGGTACATGTATAGCAGTTGAGTGTGTGACAATTTGCTCTGCTAAACTGCTTTTGACATAAATCTTGTATTTAACGTATATTTTGTCTAGTTTCCAGGATATGATATGCTAATGCATTTTGATAACAACAATCCTTGTCTTTCGGAAACAAATTAATGAATCAATTTGTTTATGTTGTCGTCACAGCACATTATTAATACTAAACATATTTTATGAGCGATAATGAAATAGATATATGTGAATCATTATGTTAATCATTATGTGAATTATTATCCACAATTGTAAAATCCTCACACCCAATTTCCCCCCGTCCAGACACCACCGGAGGGAGGAGGTGTGAGGGAAGCAACTTATCTCTTCAGAAGCCACGTCTCACGGCCGAGGTGATCACACACGGACGAAGGCCGGGGACGGTCGGTCTGCTGCGAAGCGAAGTCGTATCTCGTTCGAACTCTGTGATACGTCACGTTCTTTGTGCTGTCGTCAGCAGCGGTGTGAGGGGTGTCAGCAGGAGGGGTTGAGCGGTGTCACTCTAAGGCTGGTGTCACTAGAGAGTCTGAATCACGAATGCTGGGATGTGATGATCCGAAGCTTCGTTTGTAGGGTGTTATCCGAAGCTTCGTTTAGAACGAGTTTTCGCTGGTGACAGTCATCTGAAGCTTCATTTGGAAAGTCCTCCCTGGCGATGGTGATTCGAAGCTTCGTCTGGAAAGGTTCATGCCTGGCGTAAGTGGTCGTAAGTTTCGTTTATGAATTATGTCAGAAAGCCGAGAAAAGTTTATCAGTCTAGAACTTAAAGAAAATATCTCTTGGAAATTAAAAACTTCTTAGAAAAATCAACCAGGAAAGTTAAAGTCGAATGAGTTTTAGAATATGTGAATCTGTGTGATCCGGGCCGGGCAGGAGGCGGAAGGCAGCCGCTCCCAACAGCCATTTCATCACACAAGTAAATTCTGGTTGAGAACCCCCCCCGCTCCCCAGGCTGTGCTCCCATGGGGACTGGGCGAACCTGTAGCCACCGTGAGCAGCCACTGGTGGGTACAGCTGGTTCCCCTGGCCAGCTGATCAACTCCCTTCCCCCCCCCCCACACACACACACCCTGGTGGCTACAGCTGGTTCCTCTGGTCAGCTGATCGACTCCTTTCCTCCACCAGCCTCTCAGGGCAGGCCAGGCACACGCCACTTGTAAAACAAAGGAACAGAAATATTATTACCCCACGGGTAGATGGTCGTTTTATCCATGGGTAGGTGGTACGTCTTATTCATGGGTAGGTGTTCCGACTTACCCATGGGTAGGTAGTCCATCTTACCCATGGGTAGGTGGTCTGCCTTACCCATGGGCAGGATAGCAGTGGTCCATCTTGCTGATAGGGGATCCCCTTATTCAAGACCAAGGACCAACAGTGGGCCATTTCATGCATGGGCAGGGGCCAGGGGCAGTGTTCTCCTTAATACTGCTGCCCTGTTACTTGAACAGGTGTATTTCTGTTCCTTTCAATATCAGTTGTGTCGAGTGGCGATGCTTCTCATGTGCTAATTGACAAAAAGGGTTGTTACCGGTATATGGGCAGTCACGTTGAAAGAGAAGACATAATGTTTTGGCGCCACTTTTACTGGCGCCGTTATTACCTAGCCAGCCCCGGGTATGTGTGTGCGTGTGTGTGTGTGTGACCTGCCAGGTCTAATCAGCAGCCCAGGTCATGCTACCCACAGGACTGGCAGCCCTGACTCTCCCAAACAACGCCCCAGCCCTAAGGAAACATGTACATATTTTTCACAACTCTACATACGTTATTAATAAAGATTCTTATAATCAATAGTTTTCTATGACGCAGTGGTATTTTTGTACAGATAAAATGGAAATAAAGTTGAAATATTAAAAAGATATATTTCAATTTCCCAATTTAGCTGTAGAGTGCAGAATACTGCATGATTTAATGGGACAATTGGCCACACCCAGTTTCTCTTTATTACTGCATGAGGCAATATTTTCCTTTCATAAACTGAACAACACTCCTATTGTATTGTGATTATATATATATATATATATATATATATATATATATATATATATATATATATATATATATATATATATAT
>JAYMFT010124006.1:0-13187 GCA_038088735.1 Panulirus argus | reverse complement strand
ACAGGAACGGTTGAACCATGGATTGGATGAAGAAGTAGTCTTGGAGGAAAAAGGGATAAATGCTTCCATTCCTGCAAAAATAATCTTTGTTATGCTTTTGGCAGAGACAGAAGATTCACCACATAAGAGACAGTAATTTACCCTGGGAAAGTCAGAAAAGAAGTTAAGTAAGGTATTCCAGTCAGCTTTGTTCAGGTGTCAGTATTTACGCTTAGAAAGGGCTGCTGGAGGGGAAGGTGCCGTTAGAATGGATACATTTATGAAAGTATGATCAGATGAACCAAGTGGGGGCGAGACTGTGTGTACATTTACAGTTAAGGAAGTTAATATAGTGAGGCATTCAGCACAACAGTGATGAGTGTGCCTCAAGCCCAGAAATCTGTTGTCTGTGGTACCAAAATCATCAAGCCATAATCATAAGTGGTTTTAGAGTGAGTGATAGGCCCTGTGCTCAGGTTTAACAGGGCAGAAATTGGGACTATGATGACACCAAATCCACCAGAGGCAGGAACCATTGAGCATTATGGTAGTAAACTCATGACTCCCTTCAGCCAGAAAACATCAAGCCAAGCCTCCTAGTATATTCTTACTCCCAGCACTGGTGTTTACTCATTTTCCAGTAGTAGCAAGCAAAATGCAGCCAAGTATATCAGGTTACTCTTGAAATACGAAGACAAATACAAAGCAATGAAAGTGTGGAATCAAAGCAGAAAACTTTCTTGTTGGGTTATTTTCATAATGAATGCTATTTGGAATATGTTGCCATTTCTTGTTTATCATTCATATAATCTGCAACAAAACACCTTCAAAACACCTAAGAACAGATTCAACTGTTGACTTTCCCTAATCTTTGGGACTTGTTTTTTCAAAATTTGAATTTATTGTGCCTATTAATGTTACATTTAATGCCTCATATTATGCAAGACTAAGATTGTAACCTAATACAAGTAACAAAAAACAAACATGAAACAACAACACCATTGACCCTCTCCTTGCAATTGACCCAGCAGTCATCACAGAAAACCTAATCAAATTTAATAGCAAGTTTGAGAAAATAATTCATGATGGTTATGTTACCTACTTTTCTTGGACAACTAAGCTATTGAATTCTTTTTCTTCTTTTGTCTACCTCTCCTATCTTTTAATCTGGGTTGCAACCACACACATTCAGACACCCCAACCTGAGTCTTTAAGGACAAGTTGTTGCTTTGCTTTTTCTTTTGTTCCTGTCTGGAAAATTAATTACACGAGGGGAGGGTTTTCATCTTCCCACTGCCATTCTTGTTTATCACTATGTATGACACACAGGAGATATGTTGGTTGTCAAATTTCCCTGTGCTCAGAGATAAAGGAAAACTATGAATTAGGCTAAAGAATGATGTGAATTACTTATTACCATTTGTTAAGTGAAAGATGAAGAGAAAGTTTGTATCTGTGAATTGAGTTAGAGCAACCCACATGAAGATGAGGTAAAAAAAAAAAAAAAAACTTGAGCTAGGGTGGGGAATATGACAGCTAGTATGGTGCTGTCTTACTAGTCCTTTCAACACCCAGACTGTATTACCTCCCTAGTCCTCACCTGCTTAGGTTCTGCTACCTTTGTGAGTTGAATATAGGTTCACTTAAATATGAACATGAGACTGATATACAGTTAGATCTTAATGAATGTAAAAAGTGTGAATACTAAAATAGCTTGTTACATGATGACTTGTTTAGGTAAGAGAATTCTTGGAAAAATAATTAATACAGATTAACTTTCAACAGGTGGTACTAATGCCATGTGAAACATGTGGTGAAAATCCTTGTCACAATAGTGGAGTCTGTCAAGAAGCTTATGCAGAAGTGGGATATAAGTGTGTATGTCCAGCTGGTTTCTCTGGTGACCACTGTGAAAGCAGTGGTGAATCTTGCTATTCAGGTAAAGAACATTTCTGTGATATGTGAATATTTATCAGAAATGTTTTATGAGTATAGAAACTTTGTTACAGTTAGAGCATGTTAGTATATTAGCATACAATGACAATTCAAAACACCTTACTGCAGGTATTTTAAGTATCAGTATTCCACCAACTTCATCATCAATTTACTATTGGATCTGATAATAAGCAGAGGATACAAGAGCTCAAAATCCAGGTCCAGGTCCAGGTCTCAGATAGGCTAAATATTACATGGTAAAATACTTCATATGACTAATTACAGTAGGCCAACCCCATTAACAACTTATGTAACAACTGATGTACAGCATAAACAAAACTCACTAGTGTATCAAATTAGTCCGCTCAAGCCATTGCTGCCAATCAAGCAACAGCATTCCCTTGTAAAGGCTTGTTTGTGGGCATACAGAGGAATTTCTCATGCAAGCACCAAGAAACTAGCAAAAGCCTTCCCCTTCCCATCATTTCCTTAGAATCTGATATCTGAATAATAAATAGTTAACAAATGATACTGGCGATTGTGAGTCAGTCTTCAAGTGGGCTAGTTAGTTTTCGCTAAGTTTAAGTTTGCCCAGTAGTAGGGCCTGAGTGTCAAGTGAATTGCCCTTGTGCAAGTATTATTGCTTGTTTTGCCTTCAACAAATATTTATGACTATCATTTTATTGTGCATATCTTTTCTTATGATAATCAGTTTGTTACTTTGATAGACTTGTCACAGCATCAAAACTATAAACACAACTGACTGGTGTGGATGATAATTATCAACCACACCAGGCAGATTCAATGTTGTCAAGACTGTCTCCACACTTGCTAGAAGACCTTCTTCTGCCTGATCTTGGTCGATTTTCTTTGCTGAGAAAGTCAGTGTCCATAAGATTACTCTCTACATGGTCCAAAGACAGAGCATCATCATCAAATAGTTGATGATCATCATCTACCTATATATTTCATTAAATATAATCAAAAACTACTCAACTTCTTTCCAAGAAAATTCATGAAAATTGCTCCCATTGACATGGCTGGAAGATGACTGAATGTAGGATCATGCACTGCTCATCTCAGCCACCAACCAGTCTCAGTGCACTGCTTAGAAATAGAGGCACAAAATTAGATTCCCAAATATCCCTGTTGAGGCATCACTCAGCTTACATAAATATCCATCTAGAGGTGTTAAGGGGTTAAATGGAGTAGTATGATTCAGCATATGTTCAGTCATTAAGAACACACTCTAGTTAACAGCATTAGTTAATCTCTAGCAAAGAGATATCTAACAGAAGAAACTAATATCCTGGTGAAATTGCAGAATTCTGGTAGCTCTTTGCAGTGTTCTTCTAGTAGAAATTATTCTAAGGCAGTGTGAAAATAATAGACATTTTTTTCTCTCCTTCCCTGCCAACCTCTTCTTCCATAAATCGTTGTAAAAGTCTGCTGTAATCACTTGTAATGCAATAACCTACCTTAATCCCTATAATTTCATGCCTCCATGGCTCTGCCACAATATATTGGTCTTCAGCAGACACTAGTTTAGAAAATGACAAATATGAAATAAAGGAGTTTGGTTTCATGTTCTTGTCCAAGTTATGGTCAAGCTGGCTTTAATAAATAGAGCTGCTTGGGATGTCTCCTTCAACCTTTTCCTGTTCAATTTTAGGAGTGACTCATTTTTATGTTTGTCTTCCCCCCCTAGTATCCCGAATTTTTCACATACAGTATATCCATTGGAGTCATTACAATTGCATTTTTCAGTTGCCTTCACAGCACTATAACTACATTTAATGCTTTTTCTTAAGTATAATTCACCATTTTACCCAGGTTCCCTTTGAGGTTCAGGTTTATCTTTCCACAGTATCTCATCTTTTATTTTCCTTGCTTTCCCAGTAATGCATGTAGTCTATGATTGTCCAGAATACAGTACAGTGTTAATCTACATAATGCAGTTATATGATCCCAAAAGCCCCACCTAACCCAAAACAGATCTTTTATCATGCCAGCTACACTAGATAACCATAGTTGAAGAGTTTAGACAGGTAAGACATTTACATAATGCAGTAGCATTGATAAGGAATACCAAATTATAACTACAGTTCCAAGTCTTTCATGTTCTTTTAATTTCACATAGGTGTGTGGTATTGGTCATTGTCACTAAGCCAGGATTTGAATGTTATTGTCCATTTGGCAAGATAGGAGATCTTGTGAACAGGACGTCACCATCTATGAGCCAGCATTTCGTGATGGAGCATACATGGCATATGAAACACCAAGGGCACTGAAAATGTTTGCTGTTGATTTGAACTTTAAACCTCAGGTAAGTAGTGATGAATAATCTGCTGTTTCAAAATTTTATTTTTGCTTATTTTCTTGAAGTATATTTATAATTACATCAATTTATTTTCTAAGAACAGTTTGCATTATTACTAACAGCCATCCTAATGTCACCAGATTCTGATTATATATGTGATGATAAGATGCCTGCATTGTGAGACAGTACTTCATTGGTCATCAAGTTGCACTCTTTTACTTAGGTAGTTGTCTTTTCCTTAAGCCTCACCCACACGTGGACTGCTGTCATTCTGTACACAAGCATAAAATCTCTCCTTGTCGCACATTACACTTGACAACATTTAACTCACACAACTCATTTTTCGTAACTTTAGATTTTCCTGTGGTGAGTACTGTGCCCTACCATTTGGCAGAATGATAGAAGCAATAGATAGAAGTAGGTATGAACATTAGACAGGAGCAGTATTGGATTGGAGCACGACCTGGGAACATTAGGTAGAATTAGTAGACTGGAGCATTAGGTAGAAGTAATTATTAGGAATATTAGGTAGGAGCTTCTGGAAACAATGCACTAGAGTTGTCCTCTGCCAGTGGCCTGTTAAGGATGAGGCAACAAAGGCTAAGAAGCAGCACTGGAGTTCAGCAGTTATGGAGGCTCTTTGCCATGGCCACCTCGTTAAGGTAGTTCTCAAAAGGAACATGCATCAGAGATATAGAATGAATAGTCTTCCCTCTTATGTGTGTGTACACACACACACACACACACACACACACACACACACACACACACACACACTTGCTTTACTAAGTTGTATGGTGGTAGAAAATGTTCAATAAATGTGGTCCAGTTAGTGGAAAACTCCATCCTCATACAGTACAAATAGTTCATTATACACACATCCCATCCAAAGCTAGGTGTGTGTGTGTTTAATTCCCTATATGTACTATATGGGAAAGGAATTTTTACTCATGGGGCTCTATCTTGTGAACATTCTCTACCATCATACACCTTCTTAAATTAATGTTTGCATCCTATATTCTTTTCCACTGAGATTATCTTCAGTTCATCGAAGAATTTTCTCCTGTATTCCTGTCTGATGATGCAGCTTCTTAATCAGTCTCCCATGTGGCAGTGTCATATGCTTTCTGGCTGTTCAGATACAAACAATCCATCCATCCTTACCTTTTGTCTTAGATAGAGCTCACTCTCTCGTAGCAATCTAAGAGGTTTTTACACATGACCTTTCCCTAAAACTATGCTATTTCTCACTTGAGTAATTTTTCCTTTGTAAATATATTTTAATTACAGATCTTTCTTTTCAATGTTTTCAGTCAGGCAAGGCCTCAGTTGAAACACAAGAAAAAGCAAAAGAGATAAAATAAGGAGAAAAGAAAAAAGTTTGCTTTAAATTAGTAGAGAAGTTGCCATTAATAAGAGGGAAATCATTGCTTTAAGTTAGTAGAGAAGTTGCCTTTAATAAGAGGCAAATCATTGCTGCTTCAAAAAACATGAGAGGGTGATGAGATCTGAAGCTTAGCAGTATAAAGAAAGGAATAGGCATAAAAACATCCTGCTGTTGAGATGCCAATGACGCAGTAATCATGGGAGCAATGGCTTCCCAAGTATTAGATTATGTGATTTGATACTGCACCGTGAAATGTTATACATGCACATTGTAGACAAGTTGTTCCTGCATCAGGCAGGTGCCCATGAATATAGTAATTCAAAGGTTTCTTGTTTAGGCACATTTGGATGTTATTAGATGGATAATATTTTACATAATTCATCATGATAACCTTTACCATGACTGTTAAGTCCGTATCATTTTTTTTAGCTTTTTTTTTATACCTGACTGCCTATTCTGCCTTGGTGAGATAACATGAGGGAAATACTAATGCAGTGTACAAAATATCAGTTGGACATCTGTCAATATCCGACCATTTCACGAAAATGACCACACAAATTGTTGCACAGTCGGTCTTACTGTCCAATCATATCTTTAGCTTGAGTAACCAAGCTAGTTCTACTCTAAGGCCAGGCCCTCCTGAGGCTTCAAAAAGTGTATAGAAGCAGATAAGAAATTTAATTACTAAGATTTTCTAGCAATGACAGATGATGAGTAACAATGAAAATTTTGTTTGAAAAATCAAATCCACAGCACCTAAGTTACATTATTACATCAGTTTATTTGGGCCTTGACCATTAATTAAAAGGAATAAGATTAACTACTATGTATAAACCCAATCCTTTCCTGCAAAATTCAGTGCAGCTAATCTCTAACAAACCTGTGAAAATGTTCATATAACATTACAAATGCCAAATTATGTCTATGTAAAACAGTTAGAAAATAATATGTGGTTGTAAGTTTTGTTTTGCAAAATTTCTTTTTATTTTACGCAAAATTCCTTAATTTTGCTTTTTTTTTGACAACGTTGGCAGCTCTCCTATTAACTGACATGAAACTGAAGCTACATCCAAAAAAGATACTTCAAGAGGAACTGCAGACTGCATCACACATTTAATAGACCTATCAAGAACATAAACAAATAAGGCAACCAATCCTATAGGAACAATTACATATAAAATAACACAATTTCTTTCCATCCATTGTATAATAAGCTAAACCCTTCTTTAACATCTTTAATAAAAATGGTTTTTGTCTTTTAAATTCCTTTGGTGATGGACAGGACTGTCCTAACTCATACAAAGTAAAGTGACTTAGAGGTTTTACCTTGTAATGTTAGGTGTAATTAACAGTTTGAGAAGAGCCACCTACCTGCAAATGATCATTTGTGGTTTTTACAGGCCAGCATACAGTCATGTTTGGACTTTTATAATCTCTTCCAAAGCTGTATTTAGACTTTACATGAAGCATCGGCTCCCCTTCTTTTGCAAGGAAAGATATTTCTTAAACCAATTGTTATTTAAAACATGGGTATCATTGCAAGTTCTTTGATAGTATCATATAACTCAATACTTATAATAACATAGTTTGATAGTGTCTGATGTTTTTGTCTTAGCTCTCATCTCAATGATTGCTTTGACCCTATGCTGAAAGACATGTGAATTGTTGAATCTAACATAATTATTTTTTTAACATTGATGATAAGCTGTATTCCTTTGTTTATATAATTGTCATCACTCATATGAATTTCTAAGTCTTACTTAAAAGAATATGTTGTTTTAAGGTATATGATTGAAATTGCAGGGGCCGAGGAGAAAGGGGAAAGGGACAACATATGGGTTAGCCAGCTCTGTAAGGACCACATCACTAGTGAGATTGTGTAGTCTTCCAGCCAATTGGAGAACAGGGATGCCATCAAATATGCCTCTTCCCGTGTTTTTTACAGTGACATTATTGTCCCTGCACATAGAAATATTTCAAGATTTAACCCTTTATTCATCATTGGTGATGAATAGGACAGTCTATTCGCAAAGGGATAATTGTGCCTTGTTGCAGTGAGCATGTACTGAACTTATTAAGTTCAGAGGTACATGTGCCCCCTGCCACCTCAGAAAGTCAATACGTCTGCAATACCATGTGTCTTCTTATATCCTAGTCCAAGGAATCCTGTTATTTCTGTGAAGATTTTCTTAACCATCACAGTACAAGAAGAGATGACCACTGCAAACTCTTGGCTGCTTTAAGTGCCACATGATACTTTGCTCTCTGACATCATTTTTTAATTAGTCCAGTGTGTTCCCCATCTTAATGAAAATAACCTTGTAAGCTATATGAGAGATTATTTTGATATGATAATTTTGACAGATAATGTGGACTCCATGCAAATTTTGTGCCAAAAGACACACTGTTACTCACCATGTAAAATTGTGACTGTTGGAAGCAGCTTCTGGGAAACTTGTTGTAGATGAAGCAGTAGTAAAAATTACGAAGTCTGTAACAGATATGTTATTGTGTGAGAGCTTATATGTGTGATGCCCAGATGCTTGGTAGTGTTTTATGTGACCTCTTGTTTGTGTTGTTCGTAGTTTAATGTTATCATCACTGATATGGGTGAGCTTTTTATAGATGATATTGTTCCGTCATGTAATTTTTCTAACTAAGATTTTCTCTTAATATTCTGCCTCTACAAGTATCCTGCTATTTGACTGCGTGATGACCTCTTTGCAGCCACTTTTTATTTGGTTACTCTTGCTTATTTATAGCTGACAATGGTGCTACCAGGATGAATGTTTACTTCCTACTTATGGTGTATCATAGTTTTACAACTTTAGTTTTAGTATTTTAATTAATTTTGATATCAACACTGCCATTAATTAATTAGTTCTGATTTGATTTTGGTTTGGTTTTACTTAAGAATTCAACTAACTTTAGGTAATTAGTAGCCTGATAACCACCATTTGTACTGTTGAGTCAGTCACCACACAATATGATTAGGACCTGCTGAAAGTCAATAATAACATTAAAATTATACAGTCTTAAATTTAACCTTTTAAATTATTATCCTAACAATTGGCTACAATTTGTAAGGGTCCATGGAGTTTAAAGTTTGTGGAACACTAAAGTATGAACTGTACTATCCAAAATCAATTATGAGAGACAATGAATGTCATGATAATTGTTCTGTAGTACTGACCAGAATGTGTTAAGTTATACCCTTTAAGGGCACTTTGTTTCTAACATTCAAGTAGGATTGTATGAGGTCTGTAGATCTCCTGTACAATAGTAATTGTTGGGTTACCTTACAGACAAGTGTGTTATTAATTAGGGTATAGCATCCCATTACATTTTGTCTTACTTTGTAAATGTTGCTCTCCAAGTCATCATGCACATGGTCAAGTACACTGGCCAGAAGGCAGAGCCATATCCATTTGTTGCCTTCTTGTCCTCACCCTCAGTGCTCTAGTTCAGGTGAAGTTGTTGTTTGTGAGATTCTTGACACACCTCTTCTCACTTAATGTATATATACTGTTCCAAACATTTCAGAAAGGCAGCAAATCTTTTAGTTATCACACAGAACACAATGAAATCAAAGAAAAATATTATTTATGAATTGATTACCTAATAGTGCATTATGTGGAATATCCCATTGTTGAGTTCATTTTGTATTCTGTAGGGTCCATGGCAAACACGGAAATTTGAAAGATAAAGTGGTACTGACATGAAATTGTTACCAGTTCATTACATTTTACTAAAAATGTTTGAAGTTTGGGAAAAGTTAGAGCATTTATTTATGGACATGTTTTCTGAGTAATGAGAAATGAACTTAAAGGATCAAGATTCTCAATAATACCACACAACTGCACTTGCTCTGCAGTGTAGCAGTATTCTTCATGGAACAACCCGCTGATGTTCGTGGTGCTGTTGCTGCTGTTTCAGTTGATACTTACTGGTAATAATCAAGCTTCACCACTTTGCTATCATGTGAGTGCTTTGTTGTGATGCACCTGATTCATAAAGACCCCTATCCTTCTTATAGACTGTAACTGAAAAATAAATATAGATCATTTGTTGTATTTCATTTTTGTCAGGTTCCCCAAAAATTTCTTGTATGAATATATTTTGCATTTTTTATGCTTTACAGGATAATTTCATTTTGCATGAAAAATACTGTTCAGCAGTTTACCTTCAAAAAGGATTCTTATACAGTTTCCCCAAGTATCTTCTGCTAGTTTTTGATAGTTAACTATACTAATACTGTTTAGGACATTTTTATAGATAAAGAAATCACTCAAGTCCTCGATGAGTTCCTGTTTTGCTTATCAGGACATAGATTGCTGTGAAAAATTTCATCCAAATAAACACTATTAATTTAATTAGTCTTATGCTTAACAGATATGATTTAAGCTTTTTGAAAATTGTACAAGAAAAACTTTTACTTTGTATATACTGTCTCTAAATATTGAACAACAGCCTTCCTACATTTAATTTCAAACTAAAGAGGTTCCTATTTTTTGTTTCTATTATGATATGTTAATTTTTGTTCTCACTTTCCATGGGGTGGATCAAGTTTATACAGCCTTTGAAATCACTCTATACATCCTCAACCCATGGCCAGTGTGTTAAAGTGAAACATGGACTTCACACATACACAAAACTTCTTACTTTTACACTCTGTACACTAAGATGATTTGTCAAGCAAGACCATCTCCATTCATACCACCTCTGTACACAAAGTGCCTCCATTACATCCAATCCTCCATCATTCCACTAACTTCTTTAGCTGAAATATCCCTAAACCCAATAATTGCTCACACTACATCTATCCATCTTTTCCAATACCAGCCTCTTCTTTTTGTACTACTACACTATATCTTTTGAAAAACTTGTCATAGCCATACATCTTCTTTATTGTAACTGTATTTCACAAAATTATCCATCTTAACTGCTTTTGCTTTTTTTTTTTTTTACCCAACCCAAACTTTATAAACATAGGATTCACATCCAGTATGACAGTAAAGGCAATCATTCCTTCATTTAAGCTTCTTGCACACACTACAATTAAAGTTTTTCCCTTGTACCAGAGCTTTCAGTGCATCTATGATTTTTCACTCTTGCATAACTCCACTTTGAACTTTAGTTCTCCCAACACAATTCTTATTCAACTTTGCTCCTAAGTATATGAACTCAAACACAATTTCACCATGGAAAATAACATTACACTGCGATCCTTCATTCCCATGAAAATCTAGCATCGTACTTTTATTTACATTCACTTTCAGCATCCTTCTCTTATGTACATCATTGAAATGATCAACACTCTCTCAGGTTATTAATATAGCTGACAACACAGCAACATATGTATACATTATCTGTTACAACTTCCCCTTTATCTCTCCATAACATCACAATCACCCAATCTCATACTTACTTCATAAAATGCCCCATCCACAGATATATTAAATAATTATAGTCACATCACTCCCAAATCTTTTTCAAAGTACTTACTTTTAACATGGTTTACTCCCACACACGTACTACTTCCATTACAAAAGGTCTTAACAGGATTCAGATGTCGTTTGTGCACATTATACAGAGTCATTACTTTCCCATGCACTTGATCATATGCCATTTCAGAAACAATAAATGCCATATACATCTTTTTGTGGTTTAC
Organism: Panulirus argus; assembly: GCA_038088735.1. Lineage (NCBI taxonomy): Eukaryota > Metazoa > Arthropoda > Malacostraca > Decapoda > Palinuridae > Panulirus > Panulirus argus. The sequence continues at coordinate 1,895 of JAYMFT010124006.1, read as the reverse complement.
ACAACCTCTCCCCTGCCTAAACCTGCCTTTTTCTTCACCAATACGGGGTTCATTAATACTTTTAACAAGATCAGTAGCCATAATGCCATTCACCGTGCAAACATCCAAGGGAGACTTACTCTTGTATAACATTTACACTCTCTCCTTTCCTTTGAACAGTGTAACAGGTACCACCTTTGTTCAGTCATGACACCTGATCACTTTTCCAAGCTTCCATACACTTTAGTAGTTGGATTGTTTGAAGCCCCAGATGGTAGAAAGAAACAAGGAAATTTATCTAAAGGAGGAGTGATTTCAAAGGTATAGTTTTCTGAATCTACAAAAGCACTGAGAAAGAGGAAGACAAAAAAATTCAGATAGAGCTAGAGGAGAAGCTATTATTATATACTGTTCCTGAATTCCAGAACCTTTATTAAAACCACAACATCTATGGGTAGACTTGGAGTAATATGCAGCTTCTGATAAAGCTTTATCTGGTTGGTAGTAATTAGTAGGCAGCCACAGACCAGGGAGGTATATTACCAGTACTACCTGCCTGGGTATCTGGAGGGTTAGTGACAACTGCATAGTGAGCCAGCACTTCAGTGGTTGTCAAATTGCACTCCTATGACCTAGGTAGCAGTCTTTTCTTTATAACTTGCACAGACATGGATTGCTGGCATTCTGTCCACAAACATGTGATCTCTCCTTGTCACACATAACACTTGACAATACTTAACTTACATAACTCACTCTTCTAAACTCTGGATTTTCCTGCCCGCCCTGCCTTGTGGCAAAATGGTAGGAGCATGACATAGAAGTGCTAGATAGGAACATTAGGTAGGGCATCAGGTAGAAACATTATGCAGGAGCATTAGAAGTGGTAGATTGGAACATTAGGTAGGAGCATCTGGAAACACTGTTCTAGAGATGCCTTCTGCGAGTGGCCTGTTAAAGGTGAGGGGTTAAAGACAATGAAGGGGCACTGGAATTTGCAATTATGGAGGATTTTGCTGAGGCAACCCCATTATGGGAGTTCCCGTTGAGATTGTGCATCAGAGATATAGAGAGATAGATACCCACTGGGTATGAGGAGGATTAGTGATGGCTACCCAGTGAGCCATCACTTCAGTGGCTGTCAAATATCACCCCTTCAACCCATTTAGCTGTCATATCTTTTTGCCTCACCCATAAACATATGATTTCTCCTTCTCATACATAAAACCTAACGACATTTAAGTTGACTCATCCTTTGTGACTGTATATTTTCATGCGGTGAGTGATACGTGCTAGCCCTGCTCTTAGCAAAATCTTGTCGTAAGTACTCGTAAATGAATATTTCTGATTAAGCCTTTCCCACAGATACAGCATATTTTCCCATATATTTGCATCTTGCCCTTTTTCAATCAGTAAATTATGACATTTGTGCCTTCTGTCTTTGGTGTGTTGTTACTGTGTGCATTATTCTCCACATTTTTATTCCTTTACAGCAGGGGTCAGCAACCTTTTGAACATAGTGTGCCCGTTTATAATTAAATGCCATTTTTTTTACTACTTTGCAGGCCAGGTGTTATTTTTTTCAGCACCATATAGCCTATGAAAATTGATATCATAATTATACAGTATGTAGTGACCATTGTGATTAAAGTAAAATGTATTTTCCTGCACATTTTTGTAGCATTTAGTATTCTTTGTAACTAGAAATGTATTCTCTTTTTAATTTTAGATTTATACTCACTATATTAATGCGATCCTTGCCCTTGCTTCCCTTTGGCCAAAGTTGAAATTTCAGGTGTCTATCTGGACACCTTGAGCTTCACACAACCCTCAGAATGATCTGTTGTAAGCTTGCTGCGATGGGGGTTGAGGATGTGCTTCATGTGTGAAAATATCTGCTCACATTGATATGTAGATCC
>JAYMFT010124005.1:0-27266 GCA_038088735.1 Panulirus argus | reverse complement strand
TATATATTAGTAAGTCAAATAACTTTAATATTTCCCAGGGTCAGTGGATCCCAGATGTTATTACCCTCGCCGCCACTTATCCCTTCTTACCTGAATGGTCAGGTCATTCTGTGACCTCAGGTCGCCCACATGAACATGCGACCTAACCGTTGCATAGCTTTGTACCCTCTCTCATTCTGCTGAAGAGGGTCTCAGGATGTAGACCGAAATTATACATAACTCTTGTTATTCTGCTTTTTACTCTCCGAATAGTGGGTTTTTGTGGAGTTGATAATAGTGACATTGCTATTTATTGCTTGATATATATATATATATATATATATAAATGAAAATCACACTAGTCCGAGATGGCAGTTATAAAGGTAAGATCGCACTTCATTAGGAGTTCATAGAGTTTTATTTAACATGCAGTTTATCTATACATGTGTAGCTCGACTAGTTTCGCGGAGACAAACCGCCTCTTCAGGACTGTCAGGACGGTGTGACATCGTTTCCTATACATACTAAGTCACGTATAACATAGTTGAGCCCTTACCAATTGCTAATGATAGGATCTTAATTTCGTCCCCAGGCAACTCTAAAGTCCATCCAATTATTAATCATTATGAATGACTTAGTCAACACACCTAGCTAAAATACAATAAATTTTTTTTTTCTTGCCCATATGGCACTCGCCTACCCAGGTTTAACCCTCCCCCCCCCTACTCGTAACCACACGGCATCCCAACCCCACACTGGCACTACAAAGTCCCTTTAACATCCAGTATGTGTTGGACAGCAGACGGTACCACAGCACCGGGAGTGATGTGTGATGTCGGGATTTAAATAACTATATTGATTATTGGCACCTGTATAGATAAACTGCATGTTAAATAAAACTCTATGAACTCCTAATGAAGTGCGATATCACCTTCATATATATATATATATATATATATATATATATATATATATATGAGAAAGAGAACCGGTGCAAGACTAATCCCAGTGGCACGCCAGTTGTTACGTCTAACCATTCTGAGAACTGACAAGTAGTCACTATTTCTTTACGGCCAGTCGGACAATTTCCAAACCATACGAAATACAACCTCATCTATACCATGTAACAGCTTTTGTCAGTAACCTTTGATGTAGAACTTAGACGAATGTCTTTTAAAAATCTAAATTGATAACATCGACTGCTATACTCACGTCATACGTGTTGATTAAATCATGAAAGAATTCAAACGAATTTGTTAGACGCGAGCGATTTCGCCGAAAACCGGACAGATTAATTACTTTTTTTATACTTCAGTGATACTTCACCAAACTTCCATTCCTCTGCAACATTTCCATTGCAGGTGTCATTGAAAAAAATGTCAAGGGTTTAACTGTCCCATCTTTTCCCTTTCATTTTCCTTGGGTTAAACTCATCTGGGCCTGTCGTTTTAATTATTCTCTTTCTGTTTAGTGCTGATTCTCTTTGTTCCCTCTGCTTCTGATTACTTTTGTCAACATCTGTATTTTGCTGCTACCGGAAGTAGCGCAGCTCTGGGCTGTAGGAGTCTTTAGAATGGTTCTGGGTAAGACAGGAATCTTTAATAGATATTGTTCCCTAGGTAATTATAAATAAGATAATATATTTACAATCGAAGTTTATATAATACTATTTCTCGATAAAGAGGTATGTATTCTGCAAGGGGATCTCTGTTATTACACAATAGTGTAAGGACAGTGATCGTACCTAATTGTTCAACAAAGAAAACGGGCTGTGGTTGTTTTATATCCGCTAGACATTGATGATGTTTATTCCATGATTCTAAAGTTTCTCCTATCTGTAAATGTTAAGTAAGACAGCAGTAGATATTTGTTACTGTTATTGTATTTGTATGTACATGTGTCCTTCCTGCTTTGGTAATATGTCATCTGACAGGTGTGTATCATTGCAATGTGTCGTATTGGAGTGATTGTATTATGTCATGTTGTTGGCGTATGATAAATTATGGTCCAACTAGTATATTGAGGTTGTTTTTGCAGTCAGCTGGCGGTGTGCTGGTGCTGCTGTTGGGCGTGGTGGTGCTGGCCTGGGTACTGGGAGCCTGTGGCGCCTCCTGGGCCTGGCTTATGGTTAGTATTGGAGTCACATGGGCCCTGGTGACAGGCGCCCTTCAGCGTGCTGCCGACGACGCTGCAAGGTGAGTACCCACGTACCCTCTTCCCAACTCACACCTACTAATATAAATGGTAGGTTTAGCACACACACACATCAATATGGCGTTTGTTTATTGTCCCTAGTGCCAATAATGGAGACTCTGATGATACCCTGAACGTGATACTGTTCAACATGTGAATAAATGTGAAGACAATATAACAGTAACGTGCGCGCACAATTAAAGAGCAGCTAAACAGGCAAGGGGATTCAGATGGAAGACTTGTAAAATATATTGTAAGGATATGTGAGGAACTGAATGACAAGTTCAAAAATGTTTTCACAGTAGAAGACACTATAGCCCCAATACCAGTGAGATGGAATGGGGAGGAGGTTTTTGGAAATCATCAAGATATCAAGGAAAGGCATTAACAGAATACTAAAAGGTCTTGACCCAAGCAAAGCTCATGGTCCTGCTGGCATATATTTGAATAGCTTTCAATTGAAATGTATGGATAAGGAAATATTCAGCAAGTTATTCGTACCTACATAAGGCCAAAACTAGAGTATGTCTCAAATTTGGTCACTGAACCTAAACAAGTAAAAAGTGCCAATAGAGTAGGTCCAAAGAAGAGCAATTAAAACTGTAGCACAGAGAAAGGCTGGAGGCTTTGATTTTACCAGTGTTAGAAGGGAGAGAAGAATGAGGGGTGACCTGTTCACAGCCTTTAAGTTTTCTTAACAGACTGATGATGTGGACAGTGTACATTTCTTTGAGATGTGGGATAGAGCAACTTGACATCACATGAAATTAAGTAAGAAACTTATTAAAAAAGATGTAAAGAGTAGTTTTGTATAAGAGTGGTGGAGGAATGAAACAAACTGAACAAGGATGTGGTAAATGTGGACACCATATGAAAGTTTAAATGGTTATATATGGTAGAGAATGCTCAAGAGATATGGTCCCATGAGTGTAGAGCTCTCTCCCTGTATAGTACAGATAGGTAATTACACATAGTAGTTTCCATAATGTGATTGATAGTTCATATATCTGTAGCTTTAATATAGTCCCCAGCAGGGCCAGCTTTTTTCCACTGAACGCTACTGTTACCCCTTTAATGTGGGTGTAGACCCTCCCCAACCAACTATACACCATTCCCCCACCAGCTATACACCTTAGTCACCGGTAGGTATGAGTGGATGAGGGTGCAGCGGCGTCGGGCACTGCAGGCAGATGAGACGTGTGAGTGGCTCAACCTGCTCCTGAACCGCTGGTGGGTCTTCTCCTCTGCCTCCATATTCGCCAGGCTCAAGGCTGCTCTTGACCCACGCCTTCATGAGGCCAAGCCAGCCTTCCTGGGTGAGTACCAGGTTCCACAAGGCTAAGCCAGCCTTCCTTGGAGAGTACCAGGTTTCATTAAGCCAGGCCAGCCTTTAAGGGCAAGTACCAGCCTCCATGAGGCCAAGCCAGCCTACCAGGGTTAGTATCAGGCTCCATGATGCCAAGTCAGTCCTCGTGGGTGATAATAATAATGATAAGGATATTTCAAACAGTTGTTGCCTTACCTGATCAAGACTAGTCTTAAAATGTTGTAATTTCTTTTGACATGTTGTACATGGTAATCAACAAAATGTATTGCAACTCGTACAGTAGCTGTTGAACATGTTTTGACTCACCAATGATGTGTGTGTTTGCATTTGCACAGAAACAATCTGTCTGAAGCAGTTGAGCCTGGGGGAGAGGACGCCAGTGCTGCGGAGCGTGAGGACCTGGGATGTAACCACTACGGCGGGAGGCGTGGACGGTGGTCCCCGCCGCCCACTCTGTCCATCCCGCCCACCACCTGGCCTCGCCCATGCTCCAACTCATACCATGGCCCTCATGTGTGACTTGGCTCTTGACTCAGACACATTTTCTGCTGTCCTTGCTGCCAGAATAGGTGGTAAGGGGTGAGTACCAGGTTAGATCAGAAGTCTGAGAGTAGATATGGCTGGCCGGAAGGTTGCTGCTAGAAGGTAGTGGACAGGATGAGACTGAAGTTACAGGATTAGCAAGTTCCAAAAGGAAGGCGATTTAAGAGTACTTTTATGGCTTAGTGTCAAGGGCTAGTACCTGAGGAAATTGGAGAGCCTAGTGCCATTATGGGGTGAGTAAAGCCCTCACTAGTAGGAGTCTAGAACCATTAGGGGTGGGTAAAACCTTTACTTTTGAGAGTCTAGAACCATCAGGGATGGGTTGAACCCTCACTTTTGGGAGTCTAGATACAGTGTGGAACCATTAAAGGGGCAGGTAGAACCATAACGGAGACGGTCAAACTCCCAGAACAATTCCGTTAACTACCAGGTAGTCCATGTTACAACCATTGTTGAGGAGAACGGTAGAACCTTAAGGGTCATGTCAAAGAATTAGGCATCATATGGAAGTCATACCATCATGCTCATTGCTCTGGAGGGGTTCAGACCCCATCTTGTTCAACATATACAGATAAGTTCATTCCCTGTAGTCCTGGAACTTAATTAAAAGAGAAACTCAAACACTCATGAAATAATTTTATAGTATATCCGACAATTTAGTTCAAAACAGTTCTTAAGTATTTTGTAGAGATCTGGACCCACACCTGCAATGGGATCTAATTTATAAGGTGTTTACTATTAATTTTATGTTTGATTAATTGTAAGAGTTGTTGTGTAGTGTTGTGTGTTGTCGACCTGCACAGGTGTAGGGGAAGTGCCGCAATCTTCCTCATAATAGGTGTCTTGTTGTATTGTTGACCTGAGGATTTATCAGTTGTGTGGCATTGTTGAACCAGGGGATTTACCAGGTGTGTGACTGTGTTGACCTGAGTATTAACCTGTAGTACTGTTGTAGGATGGGCGTGGAGTTGGAGGTTGGAGTGGAAAAGCTGGCAGTGTTGGGACGTGTGGTAGTGACAGTCACCCTTGATATGGAAGCACCCTTTCCACACCTGACCCGCATTGCCCTTTCCTTCACCGAGAAGCCCCAGGTCTGGTTCAGCGTTAGAATCCTTAAGGTGAGTCCAACATGCACTCTCCCATACATCAGGTGAGTCCTGCATGTCCTTTCCCACACACCACATGAGTCGTACAAACCCCCTCCTAGGGTTCCACATGCCCTCTCCCACACACAAGGTGAGTCCCATAAACTCTTTCAGGCCCTCTTACTCACAACAGGTGAATCCCATGCACATCAGGAGAAACCCACATACCCCTCTCCCAGACCCTCTTACACAGATCTTTTGGTCAACTTTTCCAGCACCCCACCCCCCATCTTTCTGATGACTGACTTTTGACCTTTTGCAGTATTTATTAACCTTTGTCCTTTTGTTGGTATTGCATGACTCAGCTTGAATATCCCTGATCCTTTGTTAAGCTTCTCTGTATTGACATTCTCTGGCAGTTGCTGATCTACTGTTGCATCAGCCGTTTGACAATTGACATCACCTTCCCTGACCCGTGTTAGCTCACTGTTGCCTCTTGACCTCTGACCTAATGTACAGCTCTCCTGAACATCTTGACGTTTGGGTTAAAGTGGCTATTGGTGACCTATATTGCCTCTGCTTGGTTTATTTGATCCTTGACTTTCATTGACCACCTGTATGTACTGACTTCTAATATGACCTATCTTAACCAGTATTGACTTCATCTGTACATATCTCAACTTTATTAAACTTCTCAAATCCTTGGAGATGTATGTTAACCTGCTCAGACCTTTTTCAGTTCTCTGTTGATTTTTTTGACATTTATAATCTATCTCCATTGAGAGTCTACAACCTCTGACCTTGGTTGATATGTTAACATTCTCAGGACTTCTTTGATCTCTGACTTCATTAACCCGCTGACATCTCTAAACCCTCCCTGGTACATTGATCCCTGTTGACCCTTGACATTTCTTGATCCTCTCAGCTATATTGACCCTTGCAAATCCCCGTTGACCCTTGACATTTCTTGATCCTCCCAGCTATATTGACCCTTGCAAATCCCTGTTGACCCTTGACATCTCTTGATCCTCCAAGCTATATTAACCATTGCTTATCCCTGTTGACCCTTGATATTTGATCCTCTCAGCTATATTGACTCCTGCTACCCCCCTATAACCTTGTTTTATAAGCCTTCCTGATTCTTTTGTAAATCATGAAATTTCTTATTACTTTTTGTTTAATTCAAGAAATCCACACCCAGTGAGTTTGAGGGAAGGGTAAACATTTAGGTCCACTCTTTTGTTTCCAGTCCATCTGTGAACACTGGTTTGCTTTGTAGTTCCCAGTCCTCCCCTGAACACTGGTCCTTTCTTTAGTGTCATCCTTTTCTGAACACAGGACCACTCTAGTTTCCAGTCCTCTCCTGAACACTGGTCCACTCTTTCCCAGTCCACCCCTGAACACTGATATCCTTTAGTTCTCAGTCCTCCCCTGAACAATGGTCCACTCTTTAGTTCTCAGTCCACTCCTTAACATTGGTCTGCTCTTTAGTTCCCAGTCTTTGCCTGAACACTGGTCCATTCTTAGAACCCCGGCCACTCCTGCTTTTGGCTGTGGCCATCCGTATTCTTCCCATCTCACCCTGGCCCGTTCTCCTCTCCCTACCACTCAGGCCTTCTCCTTGTGTCTCACTGGAACTCTCTCTACCTTTCTCCTATCACTCTGGCCCTCTCCGTGTCTCAACCTGGCCCTTTCTCCCTACCACTGTCACTCTGGCCCTCCCTGTGTTTCATTGTGGCCATCTCTGCTCTCCTTCAGGCAGTGCAGATGATGGAGGTGCCAGTGCTCAAGACATGGCTCCACTCTCTGGTGACAGATGCCCTGGCCAACGCTTGGGTTGATCCAGGTCAGCTCGAGATTAACATCCATTCCACTGAGGTCATTGTACCTGAGACCCGCCCTGGGGACACACTTGCCCAGGGTGTCCTGACAGTCATCCTCTGGACTCTCAAGGGCACCTCAGGTGGGTAGCAGTGTTAACAGGGGTAAGTGGGACCCTTGTGCTCTTAGAATGTTACATTATTAGTGTAGACCTAACATAGGCTGATGGCTTATTTACTTAGTGTTACTGTGTAGTTCTTGTCTTTTTCATTTACACAGAAATATCTGTAAAATGTCCCTTTAACATGACTTTTCATAAAAATATAGCTCATTTTGGTAATCCTAAGGCAGAATAAAAATACCACAGTGTGTGTCTTCCTATGGCAAGGTCCACTCAGCTGCTTTCTCGTTAAATGATAGAGTTGTAACTGAAATCCAGGGTTGTCGTTTTTGTTTATAAAAGTCTCTGCAAGGAACTTAAGCTGAATATATATATATGTCAATATACATGTCTTTCCTTGTATACTAATCATTCCAGTTTGTTCTCTACATTCCTCACATCCAATTGCATGTTCAGCCCCCATTTACCCAAAGCATCTTTCACTCCATACTTCCAGTCATTTCCTTGGCATTCTCCTTCTCCTTGTTCCCTCCACTCTTGCAGTGTATACCCTCTCAGTCAGTCTCTCCTCTCTCATCCTTTCCATATGTCCAAACCATTTCAGTACACCCTCTTCAGCTCTCTCAACCATTCTCTTCTTCCTACCATACTTCCTTCTTACCTTTTCATCCCTTACTCGACTAACCTTCTCATACCATTTATTGTCCTAAAGAATTTAATTTCCAACATGTCCACCCTCTTCCATACTTTTTCTTTTAAGGCTCATGCCTTGCACCCATACAGCACTGCCAGGATTACTTTACTATCAAACATTACCATCTTTGCCATCACACACACTGACATATCTTTTCACACAGTTCACACAGTCCTTTATACACTCAGGACCTTTTCCCCCCTTGCTTACTGTATGATTCGCTTCAGCTTCTATAGTGCCAGTTGCTGCCTTATTCACTATCAGCAGTCTAATATACCTCTTTTCCAACCTTACTTTTCTTACTACCATACTTCCTTTTTACCCTTTCATCTCTTACTAGACTAACCTTCTCATACCATGTATTTTCCCAAAGAATTAAATTTCCAATACTTCCACCCTCTTCTATACTTTGTCTTTTAAGGCCCATACCTTGTATCCATTCAGCACTTATATCATATTGAACCAACCACTGGCTGGAAGAGGATAAGTTGATGAAACTGATTGTAATAGATTAAGTTTATTTTTTACTAATCATGATCAGTTTTGAGAAAGATGGCAAATGGATGGTATGTATTTGTACATAACCCTGCTGAAACTAATATTTTTGTTAGTTTTTAGCCTGTAATTTATGACCCTAATAAACTAACTGCATGAGCTTCAATCCTTTTATGAACAAACAGCTTTTGTCTGACTGAAAAGTGGTTGGGTTAAATAGTTAATAGCATGTAGTAGCATCTGTTGACCATTTTACTCTTGGCAACTAGTTTCTTTTTGGACTAGTGCATGTGGATGCTATGCACTAGATATTTACACCTAGCTTTACCATTGCACTTAAAAATTTTCGTTCATTTGTTAATGTTTGACAAGAAAAACTGGATGTTCGGTTAGTTCATTGCATGCACCTCCACTTAAGTACATGCTCATACCCTCTTACCGTTGCAGGAGTAGGTGACAAAGATTTCTGAACATGTATTTCCTCTCATTTTTATTCATTAACTTCATAGCTGCTATTCTTTAACTGTCGCAGGCGTAGGTCTAGATGAAGACAAGTGGGTGGTGGTGATGGTGGATGGTCAGCAGCATGTGACGCCAGCTATCACTATGCCCCGCTGGCAAGAGGCATGCAGCTTCCTGGTTAGCTCCTCCCCAAACCACCACAACCTGGTGCTGAAGGTCAAGACTAAGAGGCTCATCACCACCACCCTTACACAATATGACCTGCCACTCAGTCAGTATGGGCTTGACACCTGTAGAGTGTGAGTACTAACATGTGTGTGGCTCTTGCTCTCTGCTCAGTGACTGTCAACCTAACCTAGATGAGTGTAGTGCAAACTTTACACATTTGTATGACCAACTGAAATGATTTGTCTGAACACTTGTAGAGCAAGTACTAATAACTTAGTCAACCTAGACCTTTGTGCAGTGGGATTACTGACACATGGTGTTTACGTTAAGCTAAAATGTTTAGACTTACTGCTAAATGTGTGAGTTGTTTACAGATAATTGCTTGACCACAGTTACCTGCATCAGCTGATGCTGTATAGTCACTGCTTGAATTGTAAAATTTTAGCAAGGGATAAGGTAGTGAGTGTGGATTAGGTAGGGGATCCAGATGAATTCCTTTCTCATAAAAGATGTGAAAAAGAGTAACTATATAAGAGCATAATGTTACTTGGTGATGTTTAAGGGAAATACATGCAACAGAATCACTTAGTGATTTGTAGGTTGATGTTAAAGTATATTTTATTTAGTTAAAAATGGGTTACTTATTTCATTCTTGAATTAACAAGGGGGATGCCATCCCCATATATAGACAATAAGGGGGATGATGATTTGATTCTGAGTTAAGAAGGAGGATGCTGTCCCCTCTTCAACTTCAGCCCTTTGTATATTACATACAGCAGCTGTTGCTGTATATTCATTAGAATGCTACCTGTTCACAGATAATTGTGATTTTATTGTAATTTAGATAAAAAACTATCATTTCCTTTTATTCCTCCATGATAACATTCACATTCATCATTGGCCATTCTTTTGATGTAAGCTGTTGTGTATGTGTGTATACGTAAGTTAAGACATGTTACATAATAGAAGGTTAAGAGATGGGCAACACAAGTGTAAAATTCTTTCCTCATAATACACAAATAGTAGTCATAAGCTGTATGTAGCTCAACAGTTTACCAGTCAACAAAGAAATAAAGTTTATTTTTGCAAGATTTTTGTACCAACATTTTTAAGGAAGTAATTTTGAATTGGAGCTTGACTTTTGTCACTGTGTAAAAAGATAAGAACAATTTCTAGACCATGTTAGAAAAAGTAGAATCATCCGATAGACAAAGGTTCCATGCAGTGGGAAATGTTTCAAATCAGAAATAATTGAATCCATAAATGATTGTGGTATCTGGAAATTGGACATAGCAGTGAATGGAACCGTGGAAGCAGAAGTGAGTCATAGGGTGGGTGAAGGGGCAAAGTTTCTATGAGCATTGTGGGAGAGGTTGCTGTTTGGGAGAGCAAAAATGGGTTTGAAAATATAGTAGTCCTAATGATGTTATATGGATGGGAGGTGTGGGCTGTGGATAGGTGTATACGGAGGAGGATAGATGTGTGGAAAATAAAATGTCTGAAGACAATACATGGTGTAAGATGGTTTGACTAAGTATTGAGGTCAAGAGAGAGGTGTGGTAATGAGAAGAGTGTGGTTGAGAGAATAGAAAAGGGTGTACTGAAATGGTTTTGACGTGAGAGAATGAGTGAGGAGAAGTTGACAAAGAGGATATATGTGTAAGAAGTAGAGGGAGCAAAGAGAAAGGGAAACTGAATTGGAGATGGAAGGATGGAGTGAAAAAGATTTGAGTGATTAGGGCCTGAACTGCAGGAGTGTGAAAAGCATGCACAGAACAGAGTGAATTAAAATGATGTGGTACACAGGGGGTAACAATGCTATCTCTGGACTAAACCAGGGCATGTGAAGTGGCTGGGGGAAACCATGGAAAGGTCTGTCAGGCCTGGTTGGGGTTATAGGGCTGTGGTTTCGATGCATTGCACATGACTCTAGAGAATGAGTGTGAGTGAATATAGCCTTTCTTTGTCTGTTCCTGGCACTACCTCTAATGCAGGAAATGGTAAACATGTTTAGAAAAAATATTGATAATTAAAATTGAAATGTAAAACATACCAAGTGACCTTTAGATCTCATATAAAAAAAAAAGTAAATGAATAACAGGTCTTCAAAAAGACAAGGAACTATGTTGGCCTTAGACCTGACAAATCAAACAACAAAATGTTTGCATCACATACACCATAATTCATTTATGCTTAGAATTGATTTCAACAGTAGTTGATGTTGCTTATATAATTTTATGTGCATATTAGCTATATACTAAACTTGTACAGTATATGGAAACTTGAATGTTTTTTAATATAAAAATTTTTTATTCCTTTTTCAGTTTAGTGACGAGACTTGGTAGTTGCTTTTTTCGCTAATTCAAAAGCTGTTTTTAATCAGTTAAATGTCATGAAGTGAAATACATTTACTAAATATCTTTATCATATTTATTTAATTTCTTATATATGGAAATCATATTAATGTAATCCATTATATTGTATTGTTAGAGAAACATTTAACTTTGTATAGAGTGATGCATTGTGTTTCAGATATACAGTCCACTTGTTAATAATGCTAAAGCAGTATGCTTTTATTAGTGCTTGTATTATCATTATCATAATTATTACTATCATCACTGTAACATTGAAAGAAAAACTTTTTGTATCTTACGTGCAGGGCAGAGACAGTACTACAAAAGAAAGGAGGGAAGGTGATTGGGGGGAGTGTGCCTTCCCTCCATGTCCGGCTGCAGTACACTCCCCTAACCCCAGTCAACTTGGATTCACCCCTCCCTACATCCCTTGTGGAAAGCCAAGAAGGTAGGTATACGGAGGAGCTTAGCTAAGTAAAGCTGAAATATGATATACAGTAGAAAGAACAGTAAAGGTGGAGATACATGTGTACATTTACAAAAAATGGATTCAGGTTTACTGCAAAGTCTGGTTAACAAGGTACAGAAAGAGTGAGTAATCGAGTCTAGTTATTGATAAAAAGATGTAGTGATTGGTATGTAGAACAGACAGAGAGTGAACAATGAATAGGTATTGGGTGAGTAAGAAAGAGACCAGTAATGAGAGTCATAGTTCTGAAGCAAAACTGATGATACAAACTTAAGCTCAGAACCATACACCTTCAGACCATTAGCTTTCGCATAGTTCAGTATATATTGAATTCTTGGGGCTCCATTTATTTTTTTATTTTCAAATTTAACTTAAGAGTTTGTAAGAATCAACATGTACAAGGTGTGAAATAAACTGTTACTATTATATATATCCTCTTCCACATAGGTGCTGGTGTGCTGTACATTTTGGTTCATGGTGCAGACAACATCACCACTGCCTCTGACTACCAGCCCAGCCCGTACTGCCTCATCTTCAGCAACCGCCGAAAGGTCAGCAACCAGGAATCTAGAGGACAGATAATGCCTCAGTAGTGCAGAATTTATTTTTCACTTTTGAAAATATCACTTTTAAGCAAAGTCATGTAAGGATAAGTTTCCTAACAATATTTAGTGCTATTACACATTTCCTATTAGAATACAAATTAGAATGCATAGGTAGTAGCACTTTATATCCCTTATTAACACCATATATACTCAGTAACATCACAAATGTTAATAACACTTTATATCCCTCATTTATATCATACATAACCAGTAACATAACACATCACTCACCAGAAATCTTAATGTGTTACTATTTAACACTGTACTCCTTTAGGTAAAGACAACACATTATGTGTGTGAGTGTGGGTCACCACAGTGGGAATGTGGAGTAGAGGTGCTGGTGAGAGATGTGGCAACTGTGACACTGGCTGTGGCTGTATGCTCCTTGCCACGGGGGGCCCAAGACACGGAGCTCCTTGGCCTCGCCTCCCTCTCCCTTGCCACAGTGAGTTTTGGCATGGCAGGTCAGGTCCCACACATCAAATTATGCATGTGGCACAAGGGACCATGAGGTACAAATAGCTTTAAGTGCTATATGTTTTACTCTGTTTATGACTCTTTGCTTTCTCTGTGACTTGGCCTTTAACCTAGCTGAAATATTGTAAACTGTCTTATGTTTAACTTTGTTCTTTGTGTTTTATATAAAGAATTTAGTTTTATTGTGATGAAAAGAAAAATTGTAGACACTGATACTGCTTAATGCTGTCTGACTTTTGTGCAAACTCTCTTCCATATGTGACTTATAACCACAGGAAACACTCCACACCATTGTATGAATATTTTTCTTATTTGAGTATGTTCTTATTTAGCTTTGTCTGACTCTTTATTTCTTTAGGTGGAGCTGCCTATTGTTCGCCGTCGGTTGCCTCTCACCCGGAGTCTCCCTACCCCAGGGGGTGCCACATCCTCCACCTCATCACCAGGGTGAGTGTTTGCCCTTTTTACATTGCTAACTTTTTTGATATTGTTTCCTTATCCTTACCGCTCTCCATGACTTCCCTTCCCCATTGCAGTCTTCCTTAACACCACTGCCTTCACAACACTGTTCTTTGAAAATGAAGAGTATGTGAGAGATGATGTAAAGACAAGAGGTAAAAAAAGGACAGGTAGAAAGTAGTACTTCCATTGGCAGTTGATGTCTACAACTCGCTGACACAGAGGGTTTCTGATGTCTCCTGGCACCACTTTACTTCTGAGTCAGGATAGAGTACTTTTCTTGGCAACTGCTGTCTGCAGCCGAATGACACGGAGGATGTAAGATGGTTTTGGGTGCTATACAAACACTCATAAGTCAGTATGGAAGTACTTTCTTGGTTGGTTACTGTCTGCAGCTTACTACTGTACCTCTTTTACATTTCCCACAGCTCACCAGCACTGGAATCCCTATTATTTCCTTTCTCCATACACTACATTAAGTCCATTTTCCTTCACAGGACAGTAACAGTGACGGTGGTATTCAGATCAGTTCCGTCAGTGGCTGGATGCAATATAACCTCAACTGAATTAAGCTCAGAAAAGGGGCTTTCATCATCAGTGGGTTCGATGCCAGCATCTCAGCCTTCCCCACCCCTTACCTCATGCTCCTCTATGCCCTTGGGTGATGATGATGACTTGGCCATTAAGAAGCGTACCAACACACCTTGGTACAGTCAGGCAGTGAGTAACATAGAGCACAAAAGTAACATAGAGCACAAAGTAATGCATCAAAAGCAAGCATCAGGTGGTAGTATTTAGATAGCAGTTTAAGTATAGTCAAGTATTCAGACAGTTTTGAAGTGCAAACATGAGAACCTTATACTTAAATACAAAAGGAGAGTAGGAGGAAGATAACAACAATATCCAGTCAGCTGGCAATGATTAGCCAGTATGTGGAATGATGAACCTACACTGAAATAATTTTTTCATTGTGGTAGTTGTGTGTGTTACTCTTCATGTACAGTACGTTTATTGTGTTCCAGAGTCGATTCTTGGGGACAACTCGAGATGGAGAAACTGGCACCCAAGACATTGGAGATATTCTTGCCTCTGGCCTGGGCCTCATAGAACTCACCATCATCAGGTATTCTTACCTCACTGTTCATCAACAACATGTAAGAATTTGGACCATTACTAGGTCTTGCAAGTCACCATCATAATGCTTAGTATCATCCTTTCAGATAGCTCACTATCACTAGGTCTTATTACTCATCACCTGAGTCATAAACCTTACTATCTCCAGGACTTAGAACATATAATCACAGTCTTGAAATCTGACACCAGGTCATTGGCAAATAATAAGGCTGTTAGCAGAGCACACCATCAAACAACAGTTTAAGGCTGTCTTTTACCTTGTACAGCCCTCCAGTACCATATTATGTATCTACATCTCTGATGTCCATTCCCTCTGGGAACTCCCATCAAGAGGAAGGCCATGTCAAAAGGATCCCACTTGTCGCTGTTCTGCCACTCCTTATGCCCATACACCGTTCCACACATTCTTCCCTCATTTCTCAATACAATTTTCAGTATTGCCATGGAAAGATCACCATCATAGATCTTAGAGCTCACCATTACTAGGACACAATGCTCCTCTTAATATAGAGTGTACCATCATATTATGGACTATATCATCAAATAATTACATCACCATAAGCTTTCTGTGAAGGTGTATAACTAATGCAATATATTTGAATTTTTTACTGTCACTGCTTTAACAACAGAATCTCTAAACATGGTCATTGCTTTGACAGGGCACGGGACCTAGTGGCTAAGGATTTGAATGGTTATAGTGATCCATACTGTGTTGTGAAGGTCAATGGAGAGGTCAAATACAGGACACGGGTTAAGAAGAAAACCCTTGACCCAGAATGGGAGGAAACCCTCATGACCCACTTGCCCAAGCACCCTGATGCCTTGGCAATTGTGAGTACTTCATCCTGTATGACCTTCCACACTTATGGACCACCCATATGTGTATTTTAGTATTTCTGTATTGCCTCCATAAGTACTAGAATGACCAACCACATACTTTTGCAGTTGTGAATATCTTTAAAACATCTGTATTTCCTCTGCCAGTAAGCTGAAAATCTATCATGTTAATATCAGCAAAGGTTCTTTTGCACAAACACTGAAGACTGCTGTATTAGAGCATTTTTTCTTTCAATTCTTTAAGAAATTGTTGCTCACAAAGAAGGATGCTTTCATCCCAGATGAACATTGATTTAAGAGTACAGCGATCTTTGTTTGTGTGGACCACCTGTACCAAAGTCTTATAGTATATGTACTTTTGTCCCTTGTGAATTATTGTAGATCATCATCAATCATAGCAGCTGACCATAACCCATCAGTAAACATCAGACTTTACAGTAGACCATTGTACATCTTTATGCTCCCTTATAGACAGTATAAATATTTGCAGAGTGTTTGAGACCACAGTAGACCATTTTAAACCATAGGAGGCCATATAAGTAGTGTCATAAACCAACTTAGATTCTCAGAGACCACCGTGAACTATTCTCAGTGGTCATAGATCATCAAAAGACTAATGATGACTTTATTAGACTGAGTAAGTCATGATGGACCATTATAAACCATCACAGCTTGCATTAGACCCTTCTATGTAGTTCCCTGATGCCAGTAACTGCCACAACCCATAACAGACCCTGTGGGACCATGATGCCTTTGGAAGAGACTTCTTGGGCTCAGTATCTCTAAGAGAGGCTGATGTGCGGCAGATGTCTCAAGGTGATGCCCCTGTATGGTGTGCCCTTGAAGGCACAAAGTCAGGGCAGCTGGAGATCAGAGTCAAGGTTATCTCTGATGATTATGAGGTAAGAAAAACTGTTAAGTTCTAATGTTTTTGGTTTTGAAAATACTTTTGCCATGGTATATAACTCAGTCTGCATTTAGACATACATTGACAGAATATTAATTTCTCAGGTACCAGTATGGTACTGTGTTATCAACTCACTACTTGATAAAATTTCTGTTTGAACTTTCCTTGTTTGTATTCATTATTTATGGGTATTCGACAAAAATATCAGATTCATCTTTTTAGTGGCAATTTGTCACTTTTCTGTCATGAATATATTGTTTATTTTTGTTGACTTAGCTCATGAGCTTTTGAATTTTATTTTCATTTTCTTATACATATCTTGCATTTGATTCCTTACAGCTTCTTTATTGTAGATTGGAATATGGTAAAATGTTCCCTTTGTAAATGATAGAAATCTTCTGTTCTGTCTTTTAGCATTCTTGATATGCAAGATATCGATACTTCAGTAGAAGTTTGTTGACCATTCAGACTACCTAGTGCTTACATCAAAAATGTATATTTCTTATACCTGAACTATTTCCTGTCTGCAGTGCATATGTTTTCTAGATCCATTTCTGATATTCAAGCAAAACAAAATCCTGTAATTATCATATTATCAACTATATTTTTAAGATAGCTATGGGGCCCTTGGATTTTTTTTTCATATTGCATTTCACCACATTATAGACTATAGTATGTAGCTGAAGTTTCATTATTTCTGTATACCTCTGTCTTATCCCTTTTATCTCATTACTCACAGACTTGTATCCAGCTTTAAGTAAATTTTGGCACTCATGCAAGAAAAATAAAAATCAGTTGATAATTCCTTAGGACCTTTCATCATAATACTGCATATTAATTATCATGGATTTGAATTCTCTTTCTTCTTATCCTTTTCTTCAAGAAGTATTTCTCAGTTGTTATGATGTACCAGCTCTTTGTAACTTTACTGGCTTCATCACTGTATTAATGGCAGTATTTGTCAAGCTCAGCAGTTCTGAATGTTTTTTAATGTTATTTGATTAATGTATGTTGCTACCTGTGATGTTTCTTGTATTTTCAACTGACACATGGCTTCATATATGATATCTGCCATTTTCCTGCTGCTGTATAGTATCACTATACTGTTTATCTGTACCTTTGTGTTGTACATCAGATGTTTAGTTTGTGACAATGTCTTGCACACAGCACCAGCTGAAATCGTCACAAGCCACAATGATCATGACAGATAGTGGACCAACAGCTACAGAGGACCCAGCAAAGATGGATAGTGAATGTCCAGAGGACAAGAATGAGGACAGTGTGGCACCAAACTCACTTCAGGAAGACTCAGAAATTGTCGTACCAAAACCATCACCCTCAGTAGAGGTGAAGAAATCTTAAAGACCCTCTTATGAAGTTAAGCTTACAGAGTGATCTGGTGATGGCTTAGTAACAAATTGAGGATTGTTCTATGTATGGAAGATAAATTATTATTTAGATCCTCATTCATAATAGAGTATTGTGTTTGGTGAATTATGCCGTATCTTAGCAAGGACTTGAGATGTATGTGCAAAGATATTTTAGGTATTGTATATGGTGTTATGGTGTTGTAAGAGCAGTACAGATAAAGATGCTACAGGAATGACTGGAGATCAGGTGTATTGGAACCATGTTATATATGGAGGTGGTGTAAATGGAGACCTTGGTTCAGTTGTACAATCAATTTAGTGTACAAAGTGAAAAAAAGCACTGTCATATAGTTGGAATTAGGAGTATAGATAGAATGAAAAATGAAGATGTGAGAAGGAAATGTTGCGTGAGGAAATCATTAGAAAAATGCATTGAAGAAGGTTCTTTAGAGTAGTAAGTGATTTAGAAAATATGCATTGGAAAGTTGGTCAAGATATGTAGTAGTATATCAGAAGATACAAGGAGAGGTTTACTGCAGAAGGGATGAGTAGATGGAATAACAGAGATGAATAAGGCATTGGATATTTTAGAGGAAGATGCTAGGGTAATGACTGGAGATCAGGTGCAGTTGAACCATTTATGTAGGAGTTTGGGTGAATGGAGAAGATGGTATCAGTTGAAAAAACAGATTAGCATCCATAATGAAAAAGTAACAAGCATTTTGTGTGGAAGTCCATGTTTCACTTAACACAGTGGGCATAGGTTGAGGATATGTTTGAGTAATTTTTTGGAAGCTTATGTATCTTGTCCACCCAATAAAACAGGGAATGGAGCAAAGATGATAAATAGATAGTAATTGTCTTGGTATTGCAGAGTTTTTTAGCCAGTAACTGTCATGGTATTGTAGTATTTCTAGCCATCACTTTCATCATATCCTTACCCAATGAATCTTGTCTTTGTTTTCTCTTAGTTCCTGCTGATATTTTTTTCTTTACACTACTTTGTATCATTTTGTATTTTGAAAACAAATGATAAATAATATTATGTAATACATAATTTATGCTGTCCTCTTGAATTTCACAAGTGCTGTTGCAATATTTCCGGAATTTTTCAACTCACTCCTACATTCACAGTGTCTTGGTAGTCCCTTAACATATTACAGTCTTTTATGTTGGTACAAAATTTTCTCCTTTGGTTGGCACATTAATTTCCATTGGATTCTTCATTATGTCAAAATACCTCTTATGTTACATTTACAGTTATAATCACATACTCGTGTCCTTTTGAATTATCCCTACCACCAAATTCTCTTTACAGTACATGTCATTGTTTAAACCTCACTCCTTTCCAGGCTTTACATGACTCTACCCACATAAAGTTATGCCACAAGGGAAGAGATTACACTATGAGTGAAAAGTCACCTTTAGTGAGGTTGTAGCTGCATCATTCAAAAAAGAGAAAGAGCAAGAGTATATAACCTTGATAAGGAGCTTGTTACTCAATATAAGACAATTTCCATTGCTGCTGACTATAGCACAGCCTTAAAGCAGCAGGAACCCTCTACAAGGGATCCTAGGGTTATTTGATTAAAACCTCCTTTTCCAGGACCTACTGTCCTATAATGTATTTGTTCTGAGATCCTTGCAGAACTTTTTTTGATATCCTTCCTTCTCACGTCATTGTCTTTCTAAGTTACCATGCATCTTCTTCATACCTTGTTACTCATTCACAAAATATATGTTAAACTTCAAAGGACTCTTTCTTTATACTATTCCAGTACTACTTTTTTAAAGTAATGAGTCACCATTTAACAGTTCTTTGTTTTCTTCAAAGGTAAAGAATGACATCTAAGATTTTTCAGCAAGTGTACTTAGTTGTGTCATGAGTATAGTCCTTTATCAAAATGCGGTGTAGTAGGCTCACACTTTCCAAGAAGCAATGTCACACAGGTAAATGTAAATCTTTTTACTGGAGAAGAATATCTTATTATATGTTTCAGATGGAAATCAGAGGAAAGAATATATTAGTGGCATAGTTTATTCATATAAATTAGTTTCTCTAGATCGCAAGGGCATTAGAGAAAAGAACTAAAGATGGTAGATGAGATCACTATGAACACTGAAAAAATGCTAATGAACATGCTGTATTCACAGGATGAGGAAGTTCGAGGTCCAAGAGCACAGTCACGAAGTGTTTCATATGCCAGTAATGGTGTCCATGATCCCCTGACACTCACCAATGGAAGAAGGGCAAGTGAATCAGCTATCATTGATAGCAAGAGGGAGCCTCTGGCTGAAGAGCGGAATGGCACCTTTAGTGGTTCTGCCACTCCATCTTGTGCAAGTCCTGTCCACACTTCATCCAGGTCAAGAAAAACCGGTGCCAGAATCATTGCTAATGCTCTGTCAATGGCAAGGTCCCGGCCTAGAACTGAAACCTCAAGTGAGGCTTCATCCACCACGGCCAGCCCAACAAGGGGCCACCAGAGCCCAGCCTCTATAACCAAGCCTCTCCCAAAGATCAGTCTGACAGAGCACAGTGAAGATGACTATGGAGGCAGCAGCCCAGAGCATCATCATAAGAATAAGAAGTCCTCTGATGGAGGCCTGCGGGCAGTGCGGGATAAGGTAGGCACTTCTTTACTGAAAGGCTGCTGGTCTGGGCGGTGACCAACATCCTGAATACTAGAGCTTGCCACTCCTGTGCATGTAAACTTAGTTGTTATGTAAATGTTACTGTTATGCAAGTATAGTTTGATAATAAATGCATCTTGCTGTTTATGTTTCTTCTTTCTCTCACCTTAAATTGTAATGTGTGTTCTGCATTGATCCTGTGACTATTAGTTGCAATGAATTAGAAATGACCTTCAAAAACTTGCATGCACTAAGGCTCAATTATTAGTTAATAATGTAGATAAGGTTTTGAAAGTGGACCAAATCATTAACAAGATGCTAAATTTATAGAAAAAATTTATTTGGAAGGCTGTGTGCCATGATTTCTATATATATAAAAATATATATGATTAGGTATAAAAACACTGAAATTATTATGGTAAGTGTAGGAGAATGTAAAACAGAGTGATGATAATAGTCTAATACAGATGGTAAAGAATATAGAAAAAAATGTAGAAGTAAGATTTTTATAAACAAGCATAATTATGTTAATGTATGGTAGGAAATTGTAGTTTGCTCACTGTGTTGAGTGGTTAAAATAAAACTAAATAAATTGGTAGATAATGGAGATAATTTAGATTTTTAAGATACGTTGATTGAAGTAACTCATTTCGTTTGTATATGTGAGTGTAAGTTAGATTATCTAAAAATGGAGATATGATTCAAACTTTACGGTCAAGCATATATTGTCACTATTTGAGTGCTGTGAAAAAATGGCTAGGTTTCTTGCAGTGTGAAAGCTTACTTTCTTGCTCAGAAGTAAACACAGTCCTGATGATGCATGATTCCCAGTGAGAAAAAACAGGTGGATGGACATACTGAGATTATGACAGCTGAGATTGAGTAAGAAGAGATGAAGTTTAAAAGGTTACAAAAAATTATAATGGAGAGAAAAGAAGGAAATTTTATGGTATTTAGTAGTGTAAGAGAAATGGCTTTAAGTAGAATCATAGAGGAACAGAAAGAATGAAGTAAGAGTTGCAGGAAAAAGGAGAGAAGTAACATGAAAGTTGTAAAAACTGATGAATGCAAAAGGTTCAGAGATATGATTGGCAGAACCTCCATGAATGTTTCACTATGTAGTGATATAACTGAAATAGCATGTAGTGTAATTGGTTAAAAAAAAGTTGAAAAGAAATATTGCTTTTGAAGATACAGGTCTCTTGGTATGAAAGCCTACACACCCAAAACACTAGCCATCACAGCATAACCATCTCCCTGTAAATTCACCTGCCAGTCTGATGACTCTTATATGTCTATCACACCTTAGAGTTACTCTCTTTGGTATTATGGTGATTGTATTTTGTATATCTTATTTTTTTACACCCTTATGAACACCTTAAATATGTTCTTGTGTTCCTTTCTAGTTTTATCCTAATAACCCCATCTTTTATACCTTATGATCCTCTCTTGGACACCTAGTGACCCCCCATCCCCCCCAGGATGCCATAATGATAATCTGTATGTTTTGGTGTTCTTTTTTTATCCTCTGGTGCAACAAAGTTTCCTTCACTTGTATGTCATAATAACCTTCTGTAGTGGACATTAGTGATCCCCCTGAATCTGAATGTGGTATTTTATATTAGCAACCTCGTGAGTGTCTCTCATATACCATGGGGATCCTCATGGGTACAACAAAATGATATTCTACAATGTACTTTAATAATTCTCTGTTGAAATTGATCCCATCATTAGTCCTATTGGCCATCTCTTGCATACTCAAGTAATTCACGCTTGTATGCTAAACTGATTCATTCCTGTATCCTCTAGTGATCATTTGTTGTGCCTTGGTGACCCTCTCTAGTACTTCTCATTGATCTTCTCTCATACATCCTCATGATCCTTTATTATGCATTATCAAGATTCTCTGAAATA
The DNA here is from genome assembly GCA_038088735.1 of Panulirus argus. Taxonomy (NCBI): domain Eukaryota; kingdom Metazoa; phylum Arthropoda; class Malacostraca; order Decapoda; family Palinuridae; genus Panulirus; species Panulirus argus. The sequence continues at coordinate 5,218 of JAYMFT010124005.1, read as the reverse complement.
TGCTTCAGTGATTCTTTTGTGTAATTTGAAGATTCTCCCAGTTGTGACCTAGTGATTTTCATGTACCAGATCCTTTCTGGTTATTAGCCACATTGCTTTTTTGCCAAAGCTATTCTTGCTTAAATAATTTACCCTGTTTAAATCCTTGTAAAAACCTTACTAATCCTCAGTAGTTTTAACTTTGTGACTCATTCTAATGCCTGTGTGATCCACTGTTTTTATGCTCTAGAAAGCTTCTTATTTATGTTCTGCTGATCCTCTCTTGCCTAGCTCAAAAATAATCTCAGGTATGCCCAAGTGATCTCTTTGGATTTACTGACTTAGTGTTATTCTCAAGGGCATCTTAGTGGCTCTCTCACCTTTCATTGTGCCAAGAAACCTCTTCTTTTGTGTGTCGCATTGATCCTTTCCTGTTTGCTCACATGACCATGCTAAACCAAATGATCCTTCCTAGTGTGCCCTTATTGATCTTATTTTGACATCTAAATAATCCTGTCTTGTATGTATTGACGATCCTTTCAAATACTTCTTGATCCACATGATTATGCCTTAATCATCCTGTAATGTATTCTGTTGTCATCCTTCTAGTGTATCTCCTTGGTTCACATGATCAAGCCTCTGTGATCTAACCTTGTATGCCTTTGTGATCCTTTCATGTCATTCCCTTTGATACATTTAATTTTGCTCTTGCAGTTTTCTTGAGTGCATCCTAGATATTCTATCTACTGATTTTCTTTAGTGTGTGCTAGTGACAATTTCCAATAATTCCAAGTTATCATTTCAAGTTCACTTTAATAATTATTTTGAACAGACCTAATAACCCTCGTAAAGTGTGCCCTCATGACCCTTCCCGTAAGTTATTCCATGCAATTCTCCTTAGTTTCAACTTAGTAATGTTCCCTTATATTCCTTAATCATTCTCTGATATGGTGTGCTGCTTCTCTCATACAACCTATGAGTCCTTCCATGCTTTAGTCATCCCCTTTAGTGTGTAGGCATTATACCAATCTTCCTACAATAATTACTTCTGTATTCAATTTGTTCCTACTAGTTTGGCTGAAGTACTTCTTCTTACATGAAACTGTGCCTAAAGTGTTGTAGTTCAACAGTGCATCAGCCCATGCTTTATACTTTGTGATCAAGCAGATGTCATCATTTGATGTCCTCTGTCAGTGTCTACTATTACTAGCAACTGGTGCATAAACAATATTGGATAAATTCTCACATATTCACAGGTATAATTTTGCAGACTTTTATTTTAAAAAGCAAACGTAAACTTCATCTATTAGAAGTGGATAGCCAGGGCTGTTAATCCTAAACAACCTTAATTTTGGTTGAATAAAGATGTGTAATCTATTGTACTCCTTCTTGCTCAAGAGAAGAAAGATGATAATATATGCATGGCATTAAACTGAAGGCATTAGGAATGCTGTCATAGGCTAAAATCATTTCCTCAAGGAACAAAATCATCTCATCAAGTAACAAACAGAACTGATAAATCTACTGTTACATCACAGAATATAGTAAAGAGATATCAAACAAAAATATTTGTAAGCCCTGCAAAACAGATGGAAAGACTATGCAAAGTACTACCAAAGAAAGAGGAAACATGCATACAACATCCACAGACACATTTAAAGTAAAACTTGACATACATTTACAATTTGTTCCAGATGAATCCAGGACTGACAATATGAGTATGTGTGGTATTAGAGATAAACTATTAATCTTTAGCAAGACATGGTGAGTGCTACAAGGAAGGAGTGCAAATGATTGGAAGATGTATTAAAGAAAGTGGCAGTAGGTCAAAGGGAAGACGCAGGGGTTGGAAAAGAAGGCAAATGAGAGTTTGAGTGAGACAGTATCATTAAACTTTAGGGAGAATAATAAAGATATTTTGGCAGGAAGTAAATAATGCGTGAAAGACGAGAACAAATGGGAACATCGATGAAGGGGCAAAAGGCGGAAGTGTTAACAGGTACTGATGGAGTAAGGAGGCAATGGAGTTAGTATTTGAAGGATTGTTAAATGTGTTTAATGATAGAGTGGCAGATGTAGGGTGTTTTGGTCAGGGTGGTATGCGAAGTGAGAGAGTAATGAAGAGCAGTTTTGTGAAGAGAGAAGAGGTGGAGAAAGTCTTGCTGAGGATGAAATGCAGCAAGGCAGCGGGAGTCGATGGTATTGCAGTTGAATTTATTAAGAAAGGGGTGACTGTGTTGGTGATTGGTTGGTAAGGATATTTAATCTTTGCATGGGTCATGGTGAAATGCCTAAGCATTGGCATAATGCATGTATAGTGCCAATGTATAAAGGCAAAGGAGATAAAAGTGAGTGTTCAAACTACAGAAGCATAAGTTTCTTGAATATACTTGGTAAACTGTATGGGAAGGTACTGATTTAGAGGTTGAAAGCATGTACAGAGCATCAGATTTGGGAGGAGCAGTGTGGTTTCAGAAGTGGTAGAGGATGTGTAGATTAGTTGTTTGCGTTGATGAATGTGTGTGAGAAATAGTGAAGAACAGATGGATTTGTATGTGGCATTTATGGATCTGGAGAAGGCATATGATAAGGTTGACAGACATGCTTTGCGGAAGGTCTTAAGAATATATGGTGAGAGAGGTGAGCTGCTAGAAGCAGTGAGTTTTTATCAAGTGTAAAAAGCGTGTGTATGATTAGGAAGAGAGAAGAGTGAGTGGTTCCCAGTGGTTGGTCTGTGGCTGGGGTGTGTGATATCACCATGGTTGTTTAATTTTTTATGGATGGGTTGGTGAGGTAGGTAAAGCAAGAGTCTTAAGACTTCGGTGAGTATGCAGTATGTTTGGGATGAGAGGGCCTGGGAAGTAAGTCAGTTGTTTGCCAATGTTACAGGACTGGTGGGTGATTCGAGTGTGAAACTGCAAAAGTTGGCGACTGAGTTTGCAAGAGTGTGTGATCCGCATGATCAATTAGTCCCTTTCTAGCATAAGGACCAAGTTCTGTTCCATTTACATGACTATATAGTGCCCTGTAACATCTGCAAAGTTGCAGCGTCCTCCTCTTACAGTAGTGTGATCATAAAGTCCCCATTTGGGATCTCTGTGGTAATATAATCCTTTTCAAAAGCACTAATGTATAATCGCCCTCCATCAAATCATTATGGTTGACCTTAACATTTGTATTATCATTAAGATTTCTTCCAATAAACAGTTTCCTTCCAATATCATAAAGATTATGTAGTTCCCTCCACTGTCTATATCATCATACAGTACTGCACAAGCATCTTTAGGATTACATGGCTCTCCTCCAGCATCTAGATTATCACATAGTCCTCTTAAGTTTATTATATAGTCCCCGCTCAACAGCTTTGCAATGCTCCAATATCTAAATGGTCAACAGATGCACTTGTAACAATATGGATTGCTTGCAAAGTAGTATAGGTCACAACACAAGTGCCAGTTGTAGCTTAGCAAAGTAATGAGCACGATCTGTAACAGAGAAGAGGTGATAAGCGCTACTTTATTGTCGCTTTACACCCTTGAGTGTGATTTGCACCAAATACCACAACATACCTTGATGCAATTTTAAACATCATATTATTATTATCTGCTATGAGCTTAGAACACTACAGGCTGTCATAGTACTGTTAAAACCTGATGAACTTTATACAGTATATTCCAATTAAGTATACAAGTATGGAGCACAAATGTATAGTTTTTCATTAATGACAAAAGACATTATTAAGAAAGTAGATTAACTGTGTGTCATGAGCTCATAACAGGAAACTGGGGAATCTAGTAGTTGCTATTAGAGAGATATACAATGGTGAAGCATGGCTGAGTAGTAACAGTACCTTATGGTCAGCATACAACAGTAGTAGCCCATTGCACATTTCATGCTGTTGCCTAACCATCTAATATATGATGTATTTACTTCGTAACAGCAGCGTATTTGATTTTAGGATATCTTGGCTACATTTCTAGTGTCTGGATTCAATTTGTGGATGGGACAGTATTTTTTATAGCACTATATTAGATATGATTTTGCTTAGTAAATCAGTAATTGTGTTGGAAGGCCACACTAGTGAGAAAGTATGAGGGTTCAGCAGTTAGCCATAACAGAGTTTTTTTTAAAAGAACTGCACACGACAAGTACATAAATCTTCAAGAATCTTGTGAATAAGTTAAACTTTTTAAAAGCATTTCTATAATCAAAAAAGAAGAAAATGAGGTCATATTCTATAATGGTGCATTCACAAGGAACAGGTACATAAGACACCACACATGATTTGCATTTATATTTATATATATTATCTTTACATAATCTCAGGACTCCTTCTCCAGGGGTTCCTGCAGCTACAAGGTGCACTGCAATCAGAAGCAGAGAAAGGATGGGCTCCTCTGGAGAAAGAAGTCTCTGATAAGTTTGTTCTCTGATGATACAACCTTGCCAAAGGTGACTTTCCATTTATGGCATAACCACTTGCAGGTGAAGACCTAACTGAAACATGCCTCTCAATTTATATTCCTCAATTTCAAAACAAACATTCCTCAAACAACATAAACAACACATATTTCTGTGGAGATTTCAATGTCCACCATCCCACTTGGCTCATACCCAAAATCCCAGAGGCGAGCTATTTATAATCCCAACTAAATCCTTCCAATATCCTCGGCCTACACAACCAGTCAACCAGGCTCTCAATCCACCACCTATGCAGCCGACCCTACCAAACAATACCTCACTACTACAGCACACTAGACAAACTTGCCCATCCTGATAACATTCCACCTGGCTCAAGCAATCCGCACAGCAAATTTCAGGAAAGCAGACTTGACAGCACTTACACAGTAAATGGAAACAAAGCTCGAAAACTTCAGTATAGGTGATTTTCCGTCACTAAATCATGCAATCTTACACTTCATCAACATCATCAAGCAAGCCAGCTGAAAACACATAATGCAGGAATATGGAAAGACCTATATATCAAAACTTCTCCCCACAGGTTACATACTTCATAACACAAAGAAATCAGCTCAGAAAAACCATACACCATCAATAGAAAACAAAGAACAAGTCGAAACTAAACAACAGATGCCGTCTAAGAATAGAATGGATTCCTGGGGCTGATGCGGGAAACAGCAATCAAGTATGATAATAATTATAATAATAATAACAATAATAATAATAATAATAATAATAATAATGATAATATATATATATATATATTTTTTTTCATACA
>JAYMFT010123994.1:0-13187 GCA_038088735.1 Panulirus argus | reverse complement strand
AATAACAATAATAATAATAATAATAATAATTATAATAATAATAATAATAATAATAATAATAATAATAATAATAATAATAATTCACTGACCGCCAACACGCCTTAATGCATACAAGTTCCAGGATTTCAGACAGACAGACACAAGCACACACATTTGCATATGGTGAACCGCAATCAGAACCATTGCGCTCTGGAGGCTTGTGGGAAAATACGTGTAAAACTATCTGGCAGCGGTGGGATTCGAACCCACGCCTCCTCAGAGACTGGAGCCTAAATCCAGCGCCTTAGACCGCTCGGCCACGCTACCATATTTACATTACGGTGTGTCTGTCTGTCTGTGTGCCGGTCTGTGAAATAATAACTAGCCGCTTAGCCACGATATTATATCTATTTTACAATGTGTATCTGTCTGTCGGTCGGTCTGTGTAATAACCTTTCCGTCCCGTGCGGGATGCTGGTTCTACCCTCGTGGTAACCCATCTCTTAAGCTTCTCATATATCATACAGATTTCAAGCATATACATCCTGACCATTCACAATTTCTTCACGCTGTTTCTATTCATTTAATACTAATATACTATGACAACAGCTCTTTACGTCTATTTTTAACAAGTTTCTGGCTTAATTTCAAATATGTGTTCTTGTTGTTCTATCCCTGTAATTTACGATGAACCAATTGTTGTCTCCGTCATCATACTGCTTCACAATATTAAAGGTTGTGTTAATATCACCCCTTATTCGTCTCTCATCCATGGGGAATAAATCTAAGGCTTCAAACCCTTTCCCTATAACTCAGCTCTCTTATTTCTGGTATCATCTTTGCTGCCATCTTCTGGACTTTAATGTTTCTTTGCGCTTCTTTCAGAGCGGTGGTGACCAAGTTTTGTCCAAACGCAGGATGATGTGAGCTGCTCACGGAATAGACCATTATCCTTGTATTGATATCATTGCTATTTCAGTTAATGCAAACATGGTCTGTCTCCTTTACTCTTCCTCAAAGACGGGACACTGGCGACGTGTAAGGGTCAATGTCGACTTCCAAGTCCCTCAAACACAGATTCCTGCAGCTTATCTCTTGCTAGGTAAAATTCATATCAAGCCGTCTTTCGCTGCGTTCCATTAATATTCTACATTTATGTGGGTTGAATTTCAAACTTTGGCGAGTTTATCTAGGTCCCCTCGTAAGCTGATAAAATCCTTCTCGCTTATTAATTCCATCACGACCTTGGAATCATCCGCAAACATACTTAGGTCCAATCCTTCTCGTCAGACATTCACGTAACAAACCCCACGCCGGCAACGCTTCATTAGGAGGCATTACATATCCCCATTTCTGCTTTACTATTATTTCACCTAGTTACCTCTCCGTCGCCTCCAAAACAACTCAAGGGTTAAGTTGGTTGGTGAGCGGTGATGAACTGTATCAATAACTGGTAACCCTAAATTATTATTTCTTTGCCAAGTATTGGCTGAGTTACATTGTGCTCTGTTACTTTACAGTCCAGGCTGGTTAACTGCCACTGCACATGCTACAATGAGTACGTTAACAACCACAATGAATATCAAGCAAGAATTGTTGGCTAAGGTATGGATAGTTTTCAGTGAAACTTGGTAATATCATATAAGACGGGTATGGATAGTTTGCAGAAAAACTTGGTAATATATATGATGGACGTACGTTTTCTTGGGTTAAATATGCGTGTTCTACTCTTAAGGAATCGTTATTGCAACTGTAGATTTTTTATATATATATTGAACGTCAACACCTATCTTTCGATATAACTCGTTAATAGAGAGGTTATGAGAGGGGAAAAATGTAAGGTTTATTGTAATACTGAGGTAAGTATGAACTCAAAGATAACCTGCCCAATTTTGACAAAGCAGATACCTTGTTAGGTCTATTACGAGTGAAAATTCACTATCAAAACATGTACTCCACTTAAGTGCACCATAATTTATTTGTTATGTAAGGTACACTTTTTCATTCACGTGTCCATAGATATATATGAATCTGAACATGTGTGGGACCGCATGAAATCGATCTTTTCAAACTGCATGGAAATGTGACTCGCCCAACACATTTGTTAACCTCGAATTTATTTAGATTCATACGTTACGAAGCAAAGTGGAATGCATAAATAATGAAGCAAAAATAGGCATTTTTACTCTCTTCATGCAAGTTTGTATATCGACTTACGAACCATATAAAATTCTACAGAATTCGAACAATCGCTAGGTGAATGTATTGTCAGCCGTCTGCACGATGCGAGGACAATAGGAAGTGATGTCTAGACCTCGTAGGTAGGCGTCCTTCCTGTTCCTTCACTATTTGCTGGATTGAAAAAAGTGTTATCGATACATTACTTATACTTTCAACTCTTCATTTTGCGAGATTTTTACTCCACAATATCCCTCTAAGAGTTTTTTCAATATAATTCCGTCTTATCCTGTCCATAGCTGAAATCATTTTTAAGGTGCCACTTGACTCTGCTTGCTCGAGTTTACACAGCGAGTAAGAAGTCACCTCTGATGCCTTTGTATCACTGGGTGCACAGTATCATCAAAGAACTCAGAAGGAATTCATCATTTCCATGCTACTGGTTGAAAGGTAGCCTTGAAGCTCAATGGCTCTTGGAAATGGCGGCCTGGGGGAAATATTATCCTTCATAAAGGCTGTTGCAAATCTAGAAATAGTAAGGAGTTAAAAATTGATCGTGTAACCTTACTTTAATACTTTAGTTCTACGCTATCTACATTATCTTTTTTTTATTCAAACTTTGTCATATCTTGCATTATGCCGCAGACTGGGTAAAATAGTTTAGGGGCACCAGGGTATTAGTTTTCGCATTGAATTTTTGAAAAAAGGTTCTTACAACTGCTCGTTTATCAAAATGGGTAGACATTCCGTGTTCATACAAATCTAAATGGGTAGACATTCCGTGTTCATACAAATCTAAATGGGTAGACATTCCGTGTTCATACAAATCTGAGTTTACCAAAATTACGCTTATCTGAAAAAACTTTAAGAGTATATTAATGCAACAGCCAATATACGGTGAAAACACGAAAAGTAAACGTCAGAGTATGTTTAGGTAAGGTTTTACAAGACATTATACTACCTCAAAACACATCTCCCTTCCTGGTTATAACCAACCCTAATCTTTTGAATCTGTATGCACCTTTGTTTTCACTGCAGGCTGATGCTCATCCTCCAGCAATGAAATGAATTATTACTTCGTTATCACTTGGTGCAATATGCAATGAACATGCGTCATACAACAACTGTGCCCTTATCTACTTAGTTGTGGGGGCAAGATTTTCATGACTTTGGTCTAGCTTACAAGAGATATCTTTGGACTAACCTACGGTAAGTAATTTGCAAATAGGAATACCATTAACCTATGATGCCGCTTCGTTGAATCAAGTGCTCAATATTCCCGCTGAAACCTAAAATATGAATACTGAAAACCTTGCTACTGAATCAGAAAACGTCAACAAGTGGATTTCCTGCTCTTTTCAGTTTAATATACTCACCGACTTCTCGTTAAATACGCATGTTATGCTTAATACTGACCTCACTGGAAAGTAATGTAATTGAGAAACCGGTGCATATTTTTTTATCACTATAATGAATAATTAACTGCAACTCACAACCTTCTGTATCGAGCTCTCTCATAAGCCACCTAGTGGCCGATTGGCTAACTGTTTATAGTTAAAATTTAGAATGAATCACTGGAGTTGCCTGGGATACTTAGAAACCTTCTACTTTCTTGTGATTTTAGTATGTATTTGTGAGCCTTTTCTTGGGATTTGTTTTATTTGTGGTGCCTATCTCTGCCATTAGTTCCCACAACCATCACCACACCTACGTCGTCATTTTTTAGTACTGACCCATACAGGTGATGTTTTGATAATTTATTGCACCAAGACATATAATTAAAAAAAAAGTGAAACGTAAACTTGCATATCCAGAATTAGCAATTCCGCTAAATAGATTTTCCTTAACTGTGAATGAGATTTGAAAGTTTAAAAAGTGTGCTCTTCATTTGCAGTTATCTTTTCCCTAGTAGCAGAAAAAAAAAATGACTACTGAAAAGGTTAAAGGAATTAATTTTTCTATCTGAATTCCCAGTTATTAGCTTTATATATTGGTGTAATTTCCATGGCTTGATTGTTTTGATTTTTTTTTTAACCTTGCATGTCTTTGGGTATCTCCTCATGCATGTTTGTGGTTAGACTAGTCTTATCTATTCCCATCAATTTCTGGGTTGGTAATTAGGTGTAGAATTAACACTGGTTATTCCCCCGACAATCTGGCTGTCATAATAATAAACTTCTACTTCCTTTATCTCTCTAGGGTGTAGAAATTTTCACTATTTCCCCAACAATAACAATCATGGTATTTTTCGTAATTTGAACATAATTCCTGTTGTCAAGGGAGCACATAAGCTTCAGAGAGAAAAAAGTTCTGAAAGGTGGTGAGCGTAAGAACACCACCATAAATGGATATAAACTTAGAAAATGTTTAACAGGAAAAGCATTTACACTTTTCTAAAGACTGCATATGAAATTTGGCAAGCTGATAATGCCACTCTTTGGTGTAATTATACTGTCTCTTAAAAAGTCATTATAATACAGTAGAAAAAGTTTCTCCATGTAAGACAATACCAGTGAAAGGCATCAAGGAAAAATAATTACAAAAATATCAAGAAATCTTTATTAAGAGGAATTTCCCTTATGTTTATGTATTTATATATATATCTTTAATGACTGTCTAAGCTTAGCAAAATTCCCAATCTAATATGGACATTGTTATGCCAGCTAATGCATCCATTTATGAGAAAATCTGGAGGACCTCAAGATAAAAAAAAAAATGACTATCAGTGGCAAGATTCGTAATAACTTCAATTATTCCTTATTCCTAATGCTTGTTCCAGTTCAGCTCGTTTCTGCTGAATCTTTGAGTAGAAATAGCGGTTGACTGCCTCATGTGTCCAAGGTTGGTAGTAGTATTGAGCTCTCCTTTCCTCTTCAGGAGTCCCAACAACATCGGTTGTGGACTTTAAGTCACGATTCTGAAAGTAAATTAGTAAATGTGTGTATAAAAGAATGAAACAAGATTCAGAGGTTTTATATTTTCGTTAATACCATAAAAACCCAGGGCGACTTTCAGAGGGTTTCCATGGCTTCAAATCTGTATTCCAAGCAGGAACAAAGAAATGAAGAGCTCCTTTGAAGTGAAAAAGTTCATGAAAATTCTGTAATCCTTACCATTTACCGAGTGTAACAGACTTGCTTCTCTCTCATGGTGAACAATGCTACCTTCCTGAGAACTGTAGGAGCCTCATAAGAGGAGAAGGGGTGGAGATTAAGTATATATATACCTTACCTTTCTGCCCCAGCAGTCTCTTCTATCCTTATAAGACTACTCACATTCAGAAAGGTGGCCATATCAACTGGTTGGGACCACAGGTTATAAAGTGTTGTAATAAAATGTGTACATCTACATGCACAAACGGCAAGGCAAATGAATAATAAGCGTTTGATGTATTCTTTATGATAGATGCATCATGGGCATGAAGGGTCTTGGAATATATTGAAACCAAGACTAATTTCTATAAATGTCTATTTCTATGAAAGTGTGGAAATCCATGTTTCACTTAAGCACATTGGGTATGGGCTTAGGATGTATTTGAGAGATTGACTATGGTTTTTTGTACCCAATCTACCCCATGAAATTGGAATGCATTTAATCATGTGAGAAAGACAGACAGCCTGACAGAAATATTTGGTTAAAATCACATATTATGAACAAAAAATCTATAATTATTTCATGAAGGAGCTGATTTAAGTCACATTCGTCAAACTTTTTTAATAAAATAATATTCAAATTTCTATTCCTCAGTAATGTTACTTCCTTTATTCTCCCCTCTGTAGTGCTTTGTATTTCTTTGTACGCATTCTAAAATTCATTTACATTACCATTATTTCCTGCTATAAAAAACATATCATTATTTGCCAACAACTGCATTTATATGAAAAGTATATGTGGGATAACCATGCCTTCACAAAAATACAGTTAATGATTTCTATACAACTTACCTGAGAAATTAACCATTTCTGTATAAACTGCTGTGGATCTTTGGCAAAGGACAGGTAAAACTCCCGATTAGTCTTGAGGGAGTTGATGGTTTCAACAGTTTCATGAATCTTGGTATCTAATGTCTGAATGTCTTGCTGGGAATTAGTGCTTAGCAGGAAATTATTCATCTGAGTCTGTTTGGGCAGAAACATTAGATTAACTCTTGATGAACATCACATTATAATGAAGTTTGCACTAAATGTCTAAATACTGTAGAATATACACAAAAAAGGCATGAATAATGCTTTGCAACATATTCTTTAAAGGTGTAAATTCCATTATGTGAAAACTACTTCTTGGCTATAAAATTATTAAATGATTTCAATGTGCATCATGATGCTTACATGGTAGGATAGGGCTGGAAATGCCATCATTTGGAAAAAAATTCCTTCATAAATTGAAAAATTGGCAGGCAGAAGGAAAACGAAATACACAAATATTATGCAAATGATGATTTTTTACCTTGAGATTATCATCTACTTCTACATCAATATCATAACAAGAAGTTTTCTTCTGGTCTGCTCCTTCAACTGATATGGTGTGATTGATAATGATGGGATCTGGAGGAAACAGAAGCTGGTTCAACCGGCCAGGGATCTCTGCAAACTTCATACGAGGAACACCAAAAATCTGAAAAATATTTGTTACAAAAATAAATGCTGACATCCACGAGAATGTGCTCTGCCCTTATATAAGGGGTGGGGGGTGAAAGCTTGAATTACATAGGTACGAGTCAAGCTGAGCATATATATTCAGGTATATAGCAAAGTGGTGACAGAGAGGGTGGTGGCAATCACAAAACATCTGCTTGGGTAGAAGCAATGTGGCTTCAGAAATGATAAAGGATGTGTAGACCATGCATTTGCTTGGAAAAATTTGTGTGAAAAACACTTGACGAATGTGAACTATCTATGGTACTTATGGATCTGGAAGAATTATATAATGATAGGGCTGACGGTGGTACCTTATAAATGGAGAGTAACTAAAAGCGGCATTTTTATCGGATAATTAAAGCACATGTGCATGTAGGAAGGGAGGAGAGTGAGTGGTTCCTTATGATGGTTTGTGATGTCACCTTGAGAGTTTAGCCTTTAAACAATGGCCAACATCATATGGTTTAACATTTCCTGCCTGTTTAAGGACCCTCCAGATTTTTGTTAACATCAGTAGCATATAGAGGTCTTACACTGCCTAGTAAGTGCAGGGAAAAAAATCTGTTCTCCTCAGTACCCCTACAATCACCAGTTTTCTCCAGATACACATCTACATACCGATCAAGCTGTGCACACAGTAACCTACAGAAAATATGTAAACTGTTGGATAACTTAAGTAATGAGAAGGAAAATTAATCATTAGATGGATGAGAGACTGGTGGACTTACCTGTTCCAAGTATTTGTCACAATTGATGTATTCCCTTTCATGACCATCTTGCAACTTGTGTGTTTTTATGTACTGCCAAAGTGCTGTAATTATAACTGGACGTGTTTGCGTGTGCACTCCCAAGAGGCGAGCCAAACGTGGATCCAACTTGAACTGATGTGGTTGATAATCCAGCAAAAGAAGAATGGTACATCGAACATTCTTATCCCCGGGACGTTTTACCTTTAAAAATGGAACATTGATCATGTATAACCACAGAAAAAATTCAAACTGAAGCATACTATAAAAAATGAAAGACATGCAGGAGGGTGAAAGGCGTTCACGGAATAGAGTGAGATGGAATGATGTGGTATACCGGGGTCAACGTGCTGTCAATGGACAGAACCAGGGCATGTGAAGCGTCTAGGGTAAACCATGGAAAGGTCTGTGGGGCCTGGATGTGGAAAGGGAGCTGTGGTTTCAGTGCATTACACATGACAGCTAGAGACTGAGTGTGAGTGAATGTGGCCGTTTCATTTGTCTCCTGGCACTACCTCACCAGTGCAGGGGGTGGCAATGCTAATTCCCGTTGGGCTGGGTGGCATCTGGAGTGGATGGGGGCGAGCAAGTGTGATTATGTACATGTGTATATGCATGTATATGAGTATGTATGTATTTATTTATTTATTATACTTGATCACCGTTTCCCTAACTTGTTTCTTTCTTTACTTTGGGTACCTTTCTTTTCCAGGGGGTCCTCACACTACATATACACAAATTTCAACCCAATAAATTCCTCTCTACTTTTCTTTGCTTCCTCCAAGAGCTTCCGTTCCTCTTCCTATTCCTGCCTTGTCATATCATGTATAATACTAATTTCACTGTAAGGTGGGTTGACTTTACCTAATCTATATACATTTATCATTTATCTTAATCATAGCCTCTTCATTTTGGAGGGATATCAACACAGTTTAGAACTAATTAGGCTGAGCTAGGTTACTCCTAGATTAAGTTTGGTTAGAATACATTATACTAAGTACTAAATCATATCAATTTGGACAGGTACACTTATATGAATGTTTCACAGTTTCCAAATGTTCTAGTTTCCCCTCAGCTTCAATGTGTTGGTACACTCAAGAACTTTTAATATCATCTCTACACCTACATAAATTGTGTTGTTTTGAGTTTCCTGTTACCAGTCTTACGTAGTTTCAGCCCAATAAAGATGCAAGGGTAAACTGATAAATCACCTAATTTATAAAGTAATCACTGTATGTAAAATACAATTCTAATAACTACATCTAATCCACAGGTATGACTTTTTTCCAAAGTAATGCTGAGCACCTTAACAGAAGTTTTACAACTCTAAGAATGCACTGCACATGATGGAAAATAAAGTACTAATTTGCATAAGGTTAAGATCACCACAAAGTGGTATGGGTCTTAAAGGAAAGGGTTAATCGAGGGGTTAAAAAAAAAAAAAAATCCAACTGGAAGTGGATGAGTGTAACCAATAAAATATTTTAGCTCCTCAGTGTAACTACCTTTTGTTAATGGATAATTACAATTTAAGATCTTCATAAAATTCTGGTTGATTACAGAAATACCTGCCAAGACCAAAGCATCTTATCTTTCATATTAAACTATATTTAATAAAACTATGGCAGCATTTCAAGGATAATGTAAGTATAATTAATATAATAATATGTACCACAATACAGTACTTATATATTAACAGAACCTATGAAAATTTAACCCATCTTCCCTAGCAGTTAAGATTTGTGTTAATGATCAATATTTCAACTGAAATCCTGCCAAAACTACTCCATAGAATTTGATCAAATTCATGCTTTGTAAATAATTAGCATTCTGGACATGCTGCATCATCAAGGTAAAACATACTCACTCCATATCCATAATAATAACAATGTGAAGCTAGACTCTTACACCTTGGCTTTCCTACCCCTAATTGAACCTAAACTACATGCGCCTCTACACTATTTTCTTTTACAGGAATTCCAAAAACCAAACATTCTTGGAATCATTTCCACAAACCAGAAGCCCATGCCATGCATAACATTTCTAAGTTACAATCGCAAGGCTGCAAAGTAATGAATTAAGCAAACATCCATTCCAGCAATCCAAATGCCTGAAGATTACTTACTGTAATGATCTGCGTTACTTATATAGTCCCAAGTGATTGAATCATCAGTTCATCCTTTGCCATTAAAAAGTTACCAATAGACGCAATAAAATTTCTTATTTTATTATGTACACTGCATTCATTCACAGACTACAATAGGTAATGGCATTTCAGAGCTAATAATCAAATTCAATCATGATATATCACCTACCTAATATAGGGATATGCTATGATGACAGTGGTAACTCAACAGACACCACCACTGGCCTGTAGCAGAACACAACTCACATGGACGTGTGTCAGCCACACTCCTGTATTCAGACAACACCTAAAGATAAAACGAATTCGTTATAACACGCCCAAAATAGGAAACGGAATTTTTATATATTTTCACATACTTACGTCTGTGAACTCCCCTCTGCTTCCACAGAAAGACCGAGGAAGGGCAGTCTTTGTCAAGAGACAGTAACCTCCGAATTCTAGAAACACAGTAACCACACGACCGACACAATTATGAGTTCCTCCATTGCGTACTGCTACAGCAGCTTCTCTCATAATGCCAGTTCGTCTTTCCCAAACTGTATTTTCTTGTGTTCCACATTTTCTTATTTTCTTTACGAATCCGCTATCATGCATTCTTTCCACAAGACCATCTTTTCACAAAACCAAACTACTTCAATATATTTCATTTTACTTACTATTGACAACGCAACCCGTTTCCGGTATTCCAGGACAATTCAAATATTTTCAGGAGGATTGAACGAGAGGCCATGAGGTGTGAGAAAAGCAGATTTCGTAATTTTGATATTTTCATTACATTGTAAAAGAAAGCGCGTTATTCCAAACCGTACTTATTCAAATTAATGGATTTTTAGAAATGACTGACCAGTGCTTCAACCATTGCCTTAGGTGTTGGGATGCGGGACCTGATGCCTCAGCCTAACTAGCCTACTATGCCTTAATCCCGCTGTCTATCATTATTTAACATCTCATGAATTTACTTTTTTCCATTTGTTAACACAAAACCCTCTCAAATATCTGGCTTCATCAGTCTGTCCTAGAACTGCTCCTTGCGATGTCTACGTTTCACACCATGAGGTTTGGTTAAAACGGAACTGTGCTATTCCTCGGTGTTTTCATTTTCCTTTTTTGACATCTATGACATTATTGTCAGCAAAGATTCTGTGGCAACAATATATACAGCAATGCCAACGAACTCTGGAGAACTATTGGCTCCTGGGCATCCTACAAAAGTGAATCAATGAGAGCACAGAAAATTTGAGAGGGTCCTTCAGAAAATCTGCCATATCATATATACAAGTGCCCCAGGCCTCTTCTTTGAATTGGATATCGCCACATTTGTATGTTACAATCAGAGAATGTCATTTGTCGCAACCCCAAGCCAAGGCAGCTATTCTTGAGAGAAGCAGGCACCAATTATACGATAGAAGGCCTGATTACTTTGCCTACCCTGGATTGATGGTGGTCACTGCACTAATAGAAACTGCAGCAAGTAACCTGCATACGGTCAGCTGCCCATTTACACTTCAGATAAAGAGGAACTGTCGTTCATTGAAGCAGAAACCTTATTTCACATTATACATGATCAGCGGCAATAATGATCAAGCTACATCCACCAGCCGAAAAATCTTTAACACCTTCTTCGGGTGTTGAAGATAATTCTAAGGCCACATACACTCTCATTATGCATATATATGGCCCATACCCCCATATCACCGCTGATGGCGCCAGAGTTTGACTCCCAAAGTAATACTACCAAAGGATCCGTGGCAATGTTTGCTGTTTTAACTATTTTTTTTTCGCTAAATTTAGTGAGTTTAACCAATCTTGCAAATAAAGGTGATCTTGTTGCTATTCTTTTATCTGTTTTAAGAGCTGCCTGGCGAAATGCTAGCACTTCGGCCTGAATGTGAGATTTGATCGTAGTTAAGACATTTTTTTCCTCAATAGATTTCCTTTGAGACGTGGATGAAAAAAAAAAATCCTGGCAGCATGCTTTGTGCAGTTTCGAAGAGTTGCATCATTTAGTGTACCTGACACTAACTCGTACACCATCAATAATGCCGTCTTTAAAGCTGCCGAGGTCACCAATGACCTACACCATAAACAGTTCTTCTCTGACCCAGAATTAGTAACACTAAATATGTTTAATAGATGGCAGCAGTGCAGCTCCACCCGTCAGTGTACTCAACGAAAGCATCCGGCATAGTGTCAGTATTATTCACCTGGTAACTTATTACAGAATGGAGAGGACTAAACGGGTCCCCTGTTCGTAGAATATGTCAACAGGCGCCGCCTGATAAATGTGGTCATTTGACTGGCTGAATTAAGAATTCCTATGGATGGGGTCACTTGACTGGCTGATGGTTTGCCATATGATGTACTGCCCTTGTTTTTGCGTGACGCTTTTCTCATCCATGGATATATATTTCCTAAGTTTTCTTGGCGTCCTGATTATAAAAGCATGCAAATCACTTTGACATACCGTCTGTCTCTCCACGGACTCTCCAGTCTCAGCCGTCCATGATTCAATGTTACACCCGCAGCCTTTCCGCCAATTTCACCTTCCTTCACGTGTTCATGTCCGTGTTGTGGGACTCTTCCTTATAGTCCATGATTCTTGCTCTGCTCCTTCCCGACTTGACTATTTCTACAGATGGTCCAAAGTCCTACCGATGTTAGACATGACTCCTAAATCTAGCTTCCGCCTTTCTCCATGTGCAACAATTATAGCTTTCGATGTTTCTTGATTACTTTTTATCTGTCGTGCAGGTGTAGTAATCTAAAGGATATCAGGTAGCTACTCACGGTAAGGATTACTTACAATTCACCACATTTTTGAGAAAAAAAGTTAATTTTTTTTATCTAAAATATTCTCTCACCTGCTGCACCTGCTTTTCATGACCAGTTTTTAAGCATAATTTAATAAAATTTCATCTTAGGGTTATTTTATCATCACGTTGAAGGCTCCAGTCTTGGACTGAAGTCCACATGAAGGCCGGGCCTTAGTTGAAGTATGGAAAAGATTATGGAGAAAGAAGAGACAAGGAAAGTATTTACGAATTCTGCAGGAAGTGAAAAACGTGTTTTTTTTTTTTTTTAAGATATACCGGGTCATAGCTATTGGCAGGAAGACATGAGAAGATAGAGAGTGACTAATACTGTAGAGGAGGATGGTTATGGCCATCCAGGATATATCGTCTACAGTGTGGTAGCTTATCGTTTACGTTTAAAGCTATGCTGTGTGGCTGAGAGTGGCACTGTTGGTGTGGATCAGGTTTTCAGTAAGAGTTTGGATCCTGATTGTGGATGGAGCCTCTCAGGATAGATAAACTGCTGTCAAGTTTCCATGTATGTGGAATCATTTGCAATGTAGCTGGCACTTGGGTGGTGACTATGCTGGAGGAAGTCTTGGACGGGAAAGTTTCTGATGACGTCAGAGCCAGTGTAGGAGCGTACTATATATATATATATATATATATATATATATATATATATATATATATATATATATATATATAT
>JAYMFT010123983.1:0-13188 GCA_038088735.1 Panulirus argus | reverse complement strand
GGTATTTTTCTTCGTCTGTTTCCTGGCGCTACCTCGCTGACGCGGGAAACAGCGATCAAGTATAATAAAATAATAAATATATATATATATATATATATATATATATATATATATTATCCGTCAACATCTCAGGAAGACTCATAACAATGGATAATTATAAAAGCCGGAGGTAAAGAAGCCCGGCACACCTTCCTCTGCCAACCTAGTGGCTGACAGTCACGAGACGGAAGGAGCGGCGGGCAACTGTGACTGATGGACGTCGTAAACTTGGAGGAGGAGGAGGAGGTGGCGGGGGTGTTACCTTGATGACGACGGGGGCCCTCAATCTTCTACGACTGCGACCCCTCCCAACACCCCCCCCACAATCAGCGGGTGACAAATGAGTCACTCGTTATGGGCACCGGCAGCCGAGCCGTCCCGATTACTGCAGCGCAGGCATTGAACAACACGCCTCTTGGAGAGTCGGGTTTCCCAGTCGTTTCACTGAACGCCCCCTTCCTCAACAAGTTAACTCAAGACGGCAAGTCGTCAGACGCAGAAGAGAAATGTAACATGAAAACAGCACATTTCATATATATATATATATATATATATATATCATGAACCCCCTTTCCCTGACACGTACAGTAATAGTACCACCCACCCAAGTCACACCTGACCCCCCTCAACCCAACCCAACAGTAGTGTGGTATGATCTCTGCCACTCCTGGCTACGCTTGACACCATATATATGCTCCTCCGTTCTGGATGTGATCTGAGACTCATCTGTACGGACCTCCTCATAAAAGGACTCTCCTTTCCCTGTCCTCACACACACACACACACAATGTGGCATCCCTCATGAATATGCTTGCCCACCAAGGCATGATTTTACTCTATGGAATAATCACCAGGACTTTCAACCTTTCATACAATACAATCATAGCCTATGCCAAGCATAAAACACACACACACACACACACACACACAAGCCTCATTCACCTCACGACACCTCACAAGACGACACAGGACACACCGAGCCCAAAGTCCCTCACACATTTAGTAAGAGTATTTGTCGGTTTAAAAAAAATCCACAAGACAGTCAGTTTTTAGTAAGTGATGAGACAAATCTGTGGCGGGCTCTCGGCCCAGGGATAAAGTGGTGTGGGCCAGGGCCATGTGGCCCGCTAGGGGTTGGCTCTCCCTACCGTGCCGCAGTTGGAGCCGCAGGCGCCGCCTCTACCCCCCAGATCTGCGACGGGTCACCTGCAAGCAAAGGTTCATCTACTTGGGCTCGTCTATGGGGGAGACCTGCAGGAGGAGAGAGGGGTGTGTGTGTGTGTGTGTCTCTGTGGGGCAGGCAGGCGGGCCAGTGAGGCGCCTTGGGCCCCACAGCACCACCACCACCACCACCTCCTCGCTCCCTCCTCACTGGACGATGGCACCTCTCACTAAAGCTACTTCACGCGGAGGAGGAGGAGGAGGAGAGAGAGAGGGGTCGTCCTCCTTCCTGCTCACCGCGCCACTCGCTACAACTATAACTCGTTACCTGGAAAAGTAGAGGTTTTCGATTACGACGTTCCCCCTGAAACTGTGGTATGGGGAGATGCCAAGAGATAAGGGGGTAGGGAGAAAGGCGGGGTGGGGTGGGGTGGGGTTCCGCAAAGTGGGGAGAGAGAGAGAGGGAGGGAGGGAGGTGGTGGAGGAGGAGACCGCACAGGGAGGTGGACGGGGGGAGAGGTAGAATGATGGTCGGTCTGTTATCTTCCCGCAGCGGTCATATGCTCCCCAGCCTCATTAGTGCGCCGTGGGTTCACGGGGAGGTTACGTTCAAGGCAGTAAGGCTCGCGCCCCGGGCCTGACCCCCCCCCCCTCCCTCCACGGAAATACACAACACACGACGCATTCTCCATGCATTTTTTTTTTTTTGGGGGGGGGGACGGGAGGTGGACTGGGGGTGCACATCTGCTCCACGGAACACGAGGGAGGGAGAGTAAGTGGGAGGGAGGGAGGGAACGCGCGCGGACGGAACGCTGCGCCCATACTGCCTGAAACACTAGTATTGGGGGAGATTAATGGGGAGGAAAAAGTGAGAGAATCTACTGTGAGGGCGGGGGCAGAGACGGAGGGAGTGAGTGAGTGGGGATGATGAGTGATGAGGTAGGCAGAACATGAGGAGGTGGGGGGAGGGGTCCGAGTGCTCTCATGGTCCTGGCCAAGACTGACCTGAGGGAGACGGAGATTCAAGGTAAGCAGCAGCAGCAGTGCTGGTGGTAGTGGTGGAGGCGGTGGTGTTGGAGACATAGGCAGTGGTGGAGAGGGTGACCACGGCGGTGTTGGGGAGGAAGGCTGCCGTGGTGGTGGCGGCGGTGGGGGGCAGGGCCAGCGTGTGGTAGGCACCTGACGGGAGTGGCGAGGAGGAGGTGGAGCAGTTACTGGTGGAGGGGGAGGCGTCGCAGGAGCAGTAGTGGGTGACGGGGGGGCTGGCGTCGTACTGGTGGACGGGTTGGAGTGAGGGCGGAGGGTAGGGGCAGGTGGTTGCGGGCGGGGGCGGCAGGTTGAGGGCAGGCGGGGGCGGCGGCGGCACCGTGAGGCCTCCTCCACCAGAGAGCATCACGTCCGTCTTGTTGAAGATGGCGGCCGCCCGCAGCTGCAGCGCCAGGGTGCGGTCCTCCTCGGACTGGGTGGGCGAGGCGGAGGCGTTGTGGTGGTAGTGGTGCACGGGCGTGGCGGCGCGACCGCAGGAAGTGCAGGCGGCGCACACGGTGCAGGAGTCGTGCGGGGGCGGGCAGGTGGGCGGCGGCGGTACAGTGAACACCAGGGGCTCGACGGCGACGGGGGGCGCTCCGGCGGGGGAGGAGGAAGAGGAGGAGGGCACCCCGGAGTACTGCGCCCCCGCGTATACGTGGGCGGTGGCCGCGCCCCCGGGGGCGTAGCTGCCGTACATGGTGGTGACGCTCTTGGTGATGCACCAGCCGGGGGGTGCTGCTGCTGCTCCTCCTCCCGAAGCACCAGCCTCCACAAGAGACGGTTCACTCATATAACACTCCGACCACACGGCACCAGGACGGACCAACACGCCCAACACACTTTTCCCCCCTTCCCCACTGGTCCCGACTGTGCGTCTTCCTCACAGCACAAGACGCGCCTGATATCACCAGACGAAGAGGAGGCAGGGGCGGAGGGAGGGGCGGGCGGGCAGGAGGGCGCAGTGCGTGCCTGCCCCTAACACACGGGCGATCCAGACATGAACGGTCTTGGCCACAGAGGCAGGTGGAGAGAGAGAGATGGGGGAAGACACGCTCGCGAAAAGCCACAAGTTAGTCTTCAGGTGTTAAAAAAAAAAGGGGGGTAGCAGCAGTTCCTGGCCAGACGGGTCAAGAGAGAGGGAGAGATGGAGCGAGGGAAGTGAGGGAGGTAGTGAGTGAGGGAGTGAGTTGGAGGGAGGGAGATGCAAGAGGCCAGAGCGGGCGGGCCGCTGCCACTCTGGAAGTACACTACATGTGTCCGCCACTCACGGGTCTCTCGAGCACCACAACTTTTCCACAGGGGGAGGAGGAGAGGAGGAGGAGCAGCACCGACTGTGTACCGATGGTCTGCGGTGGCGTTCCCACTATGGTTACGTGGAGGTCCGCAGGTGGGTGGGATGAAGAAGGGCGGGAGGGGCGGCGCGGGCAAAGCTCGGGGCGCGGCGGGCGCGGCAGTAGCGTCGGCCGAGAGGGTTGGGAGAGGAACTGGTGTGGGCGCGACGTGCCCCGCGCCTCTTGTACCCCCGCCCGGTGCCCCAGCCTCCCGTGCCGCCCAGCCTCCCCCACCTCAAAACGCTAAACTGGGCTCCCCCTCCCCCTGGCCGCGCGCCACCACCCCCTCCCTCCCTCCCCCCACCGCCAGGCAACACATGCCTGGCGCGATCATCCGACCCTCACACACACACACACACACACACAACGCCCCTCACATACCTGTCTGAACCATCCTCCACCCCACCACCACCCTCACACACATACACACACACACCCACGTACACACGCGCCCATGCCGCCCTAGCAGCAGCAGCAGCAGTGGGCGGGCCACACCCCCATACGGTACACCTACAGCTGGGCCGCAGGCCAACAGTGCCAGCAGGCCAGTTAACAATATAAGGGAAATTGACACACACACACATACAGACGCCCATGGCTGCAGAGATACGGAAATAAGTTACTGATGTCCTCCCACGATAATATGGCTCCTCTCATCATCTCATGCAAGCAAAAGCACGGCCCGAGGCGGAGGCGACGGCCGTCACTGCTCTTGGCTTTGACTGTGGCTCCCCGTGGCACCCGCGTGCCAATTTATGGGAGCGAGTGCCTGCGTTTGCGTCAACTGGGCTCATTATATCACCCGAGCGGGTGACGAAGGAGAATTGTATGGCAGCACCTGAGGGTGAGGAGGGTGGGTGTTCCTCCTCCTGCAGCAGCAGCATCCAGGGGTGACAGTGTGTGTGGGTGGGGAAGAAAAACCACTTCTACACTTCCAGCAATAGTGCTTACCGCGTCGCCACGGGCAGGTGTTCCTTGTAGGGCGTGGGTGTTGCCAGTCCCTACCTAAGTGCTTCGGAAGCTAGGGGGAGGGAGGTCGGAGGTCTCCTCCCCTCTTCCCCTACGGAAGGGCCCGTCGCTTCCTGCTGGGCGCGCAGAGGGCGTTCACCTCGCACGTCCTCACCACTCCTGACGCGACCTAGTGGCGAGCCCGCCGCCCCCGCCCCCGCCCCCTCCGTCCTGTGTCTGATGGGGATCAGCCGAAGGGGGCGTCGCCGTCTTGTGTGGCGGGGGAAGGAGGAGGGGGGGAACGGCGGCACCACCGCCGCCCCCCAACAGCGCCTCCTTTGGTCACTTCGCCGCCCCACTCACCACTTGCGCTACAATTGTGAGAACCCTATTAGCGGGCTGGCGGAGGAAGGCAACCTACGTGATGGGCGACGAACCCCACCACCCTCACCTCCCGAGCACAGCCCTGCCACAGGAGCGTCCCTAAAAAGACATACACCTTTCCCTAAGCGCCGCTCGATGCCTCTAGACATCCCTCAACAAGCCGTCCGTCCCGCCAGCACACCAGCCGCCCCTGGCAGGCTCGACAACGCACAGGGATGGGTGAAGGGGTGGCGACGTATGGGTAGGTGGAGGAGGGAGGCAGCGCCCCTCCTCATCGACGTAGCCAAGGGGCTTTAAGTACATCAGATTATTCCCCAAAGCCGCATGCTACGGGCTGGGTCTCACACAATACGCAGGGCGCTCTTCGACGACGACTTGCTGCACACGGAGTGACACAAGTCCATCAGGTGGACATCATTAGGCCGGTTTATTTTCGGAAGCCATGCGCCCCAAAAAGGTGACACAGGGGAGCCTATAGTTCGATGGGAGAGAGAGAGGGGCTCCTCCTCCTCCTCCTCCCGGTACAGGAATACCGCCTCTGGGGCCACGGGTATGCTCGGGCCACGGGCGGCGCTTACGACAACGCTGACAACACACCCCTCCACCTAGGGGTCACCACGCCCTTCCGTGGCGTCGCCGCGACACCGACCGCAGGAGGAAAAACACGAGGGCCGGTGTCGTCACCGGGAACAGCACATGGCGGCTGTGTTCAACCCGACCTCCTCCCACATCCCTGACATAAACACAGCATCGTCTTCAACACGGCCTCTGGGGGGAAACCAACAAAAGGCCATACACACTCTTGGCTAGATCCATCCATCGTCCCTACAGTGGACCGAAGAACCAGACACAAAAAACCTTTCAATCCAGCGAGAAATATGCACAGTTCTTAAGCCACGGCCAAACAACTCGTCCCCTTCGTCTGCGGGTGTCAACTGACGATCATTTACAGCAGCGTTTGGTGATGGCTTAGAGGCAGATACCCAGTGTGTAGCCCAAGCAGATGATACCCCCAGCGAGCAGCCTATGTGGTCATGCTTGTTTCCCCAAGTCCTCCCGTCTGTGCCCGTGTGCGCATATACTACCCTCTCCACACGCCCCACTTACTCTGCTTCGATATCAGCGTGGGTGAGAAGTTGTCACACACAAGTGATGATCGTGCGGGCGACACATGTTCTCTCTCTCACACACACACACACACACCTGCAAGTGCAAACATTTCGTGCTTTAACGTTGAGCATTCTGGGGGAAACACCTGCATTCTGACCGGTGTCGCAGGTGTCTCGTTGGACGTGCGGCGTTGCGTTTCCTGGTTCGGTCGTTATGCTCCAGTTCTTGGACAGGGATCTCTGGTGCATTCTGCATCGGCCACGGCCCCGGGCGCAGGATGGGGTAGGGAGGGTCACGCGTCGCGCAAGACACTTCTGGGCAAGTGAAACAGTCGCCCCTTCCGCATTACGGGGGCTGACCACCCCCTCCCCTAACCACCACTACCCCCCGTCCTGGACACTGTGAGACGAACCTGATACTGTGGCTCTGGCCCTGACCTCTGACTGACTCAACTGTGACGGAGTCCTGTCCCGGCTGGCCCTCTCGACCTCCTCAGATAATACAGCTCTCCGTACTAACGTGGCACGGACAGTGGCTGCCAATCTCTCTTAAATCCTACACTCTCGTCACAAATGAGCGTATTCTCCTACAGAATCTCTTAAAACGGGGCAGAAATGAAGAGCTGCCATCATTACCGAATGAATGGCGAAGATGGGTAGTGAGGAGGAAGAGCGACGGGACCAACAAGGGGACGAGAGGGGGAAATAAATCTTCCAAAAGAACTTCAAAACATCCCGACCATGGAGGGAGGGTATAGCCACGGGTGCCCAGCCAGAAGCGGCAGGGGTCTACGAGGGAAACACAACCAGGGTTTCCCTTTCCGGGCGAGTCGCCGCGCCAACACGGCATGACTTTGTTGACTCCACACCACAACACAGCCGCCGGAAGTGGCGAAGTCTTGTCTGTGTGGGTCGTGCGGTACTACCGCGGGTGAGGGGCGAGGCGGAGGAGGCGGAGGAGGCGGTCCCCCCTCCCTCGTCGTCCAGCCAGCCACCACTACCACCGAGTCCGTCAGTAGACATTAAGGAGGAAGAGGAGGAGGAGACCTGATCATGAACGGAGAGAGAGAGAGAGAGAGAGAGAGAGAGAGAGAGAGAGAGAGAGCTACTGCCTCCGCCTGCGTCTATCGTGTCCTCGCCGGGTCCCCCTCCAGGGCGCACCTCAACTCTACGCCTCGTTCCTGCGCACCTCGTGAGCCCCCCCCCCCCTCACACGGCTCCACGTAAAACCTGTCATATCTCAACGGCTAAAATAGACGCAGGAGGCGTCAGGTGTAAGGAGGAGGGTGGGGGAGGGAGGGAGGGAGAAGTGTGTGAGTGTGTGTGTGTGTGTGTGTGTGTGTGTGACGCACGTGACGGGAGTGTGAGAGCTGTGGGAGACGGGGGGAGGGGGAGTTAGTTGCAGGGTGAGAGAGAGGGGAGGCCAAGATGCAAGACAGGAGGGGAGGAGATGGGAGAGTACTCAAGGGATGATGAACAAGTCCAGGGAAGAGGCATCAAGAACACGACGGGATGCGCTACCGCTCACGGGGTGGGAAACGGAGGGGTGCACCGTACACTTGCCCGGGGGTACCGGGGCACAAATCAATCTGCCGACCAAGTGATGACCCTCACATGGGTGTTGCAATACGTGGCCACCTCCACCACAATGATGCAACACGTGGCCACCCCTACACGGGCGATGCAACACATGGCCACCTCCAACACGGATGATGCAACATATGGCCACCCCTCTACACGGGTGCTGCAACACATGGCCACCCCTCTACACGGGTGCTGCAACACATGGCCACCCCTCACCCAGAACAAACACACAGCTTCCAGTTCTCCTACACTGCTCCACACGTCTGCCTTCCTCCTCCTTATGGCCTCGGCATGTGCCATGGCATACCTGGCCAAGTGTGCGGGGGGAATAGGGGACGGGAGGGGAGGGGAGGGGGAGAGAGGGCTACCCTTGTGGTGGGTCAGAGAGGCTGGCAGCAAGCAGGGAGGAGGAGCTGTCACTCAGCCTAAATGTACGGGAGCGACACCTACTCCACACACACACACACACACACAGAGAGAGAGAGAGAGAGAGAGAGAGAGAGAGAGGCGCGAGGGGCTGGGGAGGGAGTGACCACCACCACCACCCACCATCGTCGCCGCCGCCTCCGATGATGATGACTAATAAGCGGTATACATACGAGCGGCGCCGAGACGAGGGGGGGGTGGTGGGCGACTAAAATTAGGCAGCCATCGCCACGGTCCGTCACTCCGTCCCGTCCGCTGTAGCGGGTCCGCCCGAACTCCATCACCCCGTCAAGCTGGGTCCGCCTCTCTCGCGCGCACCACCCTGCGAAGGAGCGCCCGCCGTCGGAAGGAACTACAGGAGGTCGGAGGGGTTTCCTACCCGCCTGGCTCCGACCTTCGTCCCTGGAGACGCACTCACCTACTGACGCCCTCCCGCAACACACTCCTCGCCTCGGACGCCCTCTCCTCCGACACGCTCTTCACGGGCTCACCTCCTCCTCACTCGCACTGTCTCCCTGGATAACGTCACACTTCGACACTAGCTTCCAGGTCTTCGGCTGGACAGGAGAACAGGCTTGATCTATTCCAAGCTATTTTCTGAACTGTAGTGTACGAGAGCTGGGGAGACGGGTGGGTGAGACGACAAGGACACCAAGAGGAGGAAGTGAGACGGGTGGGACAGACGACGAGGCCAGCCAGACAGGGGTCCAGACAGGGGAGGCGCTGGGCCACAAATCTGGTGTTCCTCTCCTTCGAACCCACCCTCTACCCACCGTCACCAGCTGTCCACCGCCCGCCCACCCACCCATACACACCACGGACCCACCCCAAACACCCACCTGTCCACCACACCACACAAGAACCGCCACAATCGTCTGTCCAAGACGTGAACGCCCCTCGACCGAGTACCGTGAGGAGGGGTGTGGGTGTCCCCCCCACCCTAGTTCACAGGGCTACCAGGAAGTCTCCTCGGCGATGTACCTGCCGGAGGTAAACGCCCCCGGCCACCTGGTGTGCGTTGCGTGTGCCCCCCACTTCGCGAAACCTGCGTGTTAAATGCCACCCCTGCCGCTCACTCCTCCACCCGTCCCAACACCTGCAACATCCGTGTGTACAGATCCGGACACCAGTGTCTGTATTCATGTACCACTTCTCTTCCTTGCCTAAGACTATACGATCCACCGCGTCGAGTGCCCTGTAATGTGTGCTGGGCAAGCTGTAGCATGTGGCCCTTTAAATACATTAATACAGACCAGGAGGGTATATGGTCGGAGGCTCCTCGGAGCTCATGACAGTAATACAGACCAGGAGGGTATATGGTCGGAGGCTCCTCGGAGCTCATGACGCCCTCGTAATTTTTTATTTTCTGTGTCCAGTTACAACACACACTGACCATAACCTTACACACTACTACTAACCCTAGGCCGAGCCGGACTGGTAACGTGGAGAGGCCTAGTCTGGGCCCCCGCGAGTTGGTGGTGGTGGTGACGGGTGCTGATGGCTTGACTGGGGGGGAGTCGCAAGTGTACCTCCAGCCAGACCGTTATATCCTCATTTTGCACTTCTCCCAGAACACGGAACTCTTCCCCCGGGGTCATGTACATCACGGTGAAAAGCCCACACGTAACAAAAGTCTACAACAGGCCCACATGTGGTTCAGTGTCTTGGGACGTGTCTTCTTCCTCCTCCTCCTCTCATTTAAGTGATGATGGCGGTGTCCCAGGGCGGTGGAGAGGGGAGGCCCTAGCTATACGACCTTACCCCCATCCCCTCTCACCGGTGTGGTATATACACCAGCAACATCCTCCACTGCAAACGGGGTTCTCCACGTCCATCCAAAATTCGCGAATGCTTGCTTTCCCTCGTCTCTTTTTCTCATTAATTAAGCTCTCTCTCTCTCCATTCCAATTAACAACTAACGAGACACCTCCGCTTTGCCCCGACGTTGTCAATTCACGGGGATATATGGCGGGAATAACCGAATGACAGGTCTATCTATAGAGGGGTCCGCGGCCATGCTATGCATACCATAGCCTCCCACGGGCCTCCTGTCACCGTCCTCCGTAACTGGTCTTCCCGTTGTTGAGACGAGGAGGGCGGGTGAGTGAGTGGGGTGGGGTGGGATCCAGGCTTTCCCTGCTGAGACCCCGGAGTGCGGCGGGTGTCAACACCCGAGCACAGGAACAGGGATCCCGTGTCTCCCCCTAGGACAAACACCAGACTTGGGAGAGGGCGGGGGGAGGACCGGGTGGTTATCTCCCCAGCTTTTCAGCGCAGCCACAACCCTGCTGGGACCTGGACACAGCGCCCCCCCCCCTTCCAAAGGCTACCCCCATCTCACCAATGCCACGACAGGAACACACGACCCTAGGAAGACCAAGGGCAATAGTAAATGTGCAGGGCCAGGGCGGCGGGCGGAACCTCGTACGACCCGTCGCGCTGGTAGAGCGCCTCCTGTCGCCCCCACTGATGCTTTAAAGGGGCGTCCTTGCTGCAGAACCAACCTTCTAGGCGCGTTCGGGTCCCCAGAGTAGATGGGCTATCGCTGCAAGATGAGAGAGGCAGAACACAGACGCCTGCCACACGAATATATATAAAGACAGATCACATTTGCATACACACGCGGTCTGTCCACGGAATGATGAAACAAAACGATAACCAGTGACGGATTCCTTGTGCACGATGAGGGTGAGGTAAGTTACGATGGTTACCACGAGGCACGTGCATATCCCCTTGGGTGTACCCCACGAGGCACGTGCATCACCCCTTTGGTGTACCACGAGGCACGTGCACCAACCCTAGGATGTACCACGAGGCACGGGCACCACCTCTGGGATGTACCACGAAACATGTGCATCCCTGGGTTGCACCACGAGGGGATATACCAAAGGCACGTGCACCACTCCTGGGTTATACCACGAGGCACGTGCGCCTCTAGGATGTACCGCGAGGCACGTGCACCTCTGGGGTGTACCATGAGGCACGCGCACCACCTCTGGGATGTACCGAGAGGCACGTGCACCCCTGGGATGCACCACGAGACACGTGCACCTTTAGGATGCACCACAAGGCACGTGCACCACCCCTGGGATGTACCGAGAGGCACGTGCACCCCTGGGATGCTCCATGAGACACGTGCACCACACCCAGGGTGTACCACGAGAACACGTGCATCCCTGGATTGTACCACGAGGCATGTGCTACTCTGGGATTTACCACGAGGTATGTGCAGCGCTTGGATGTAAACAGAGGAGGAATGTCCGGGGGTCCGGAAAAGGCGCAAGAATGGCAAGACATTACGCAGAGCCGGCTCAGGTCCCACGTCTCCTGCCATATGCACATTACGCAGAGCCAGGTCCCACGCCTCCTGCCATACGCACATTACGTACACTCAGGTCCTACGCCTCTTGCCCTACGCACATTAAAAACCAAACTATTCGCGATTTTGAAGTGATTCAGTGGAATTTGTAAATCTAACTTGATGATGTGGAAGTGTATGACCCCTACTGCCCCAGGTCACGGGGAATCACCTGTCCCTGTGTACACTACCCTTCCCAATCACTATCGTGTCCATCTATCTAATCATCTGTTTAGGAATGTTATTAGGCACGGTACCTTCACGCCTTATGACACTCCTAGGTGAGGGGAAAAAGAAGGAAGAAGAGTAAAGGAGGGAGGGAGAGTGTGGTAAGGGAGAGTGATGGAAGGAGAGTGTGGTGAGGGAGAGGGAGCGAGCCAGGCCAGGGAGTGTCGACTGCACGGCACGGAGAGTAAACATGGCCGGTAAACAACCCACACTGGCCGCACCCCCAACAACCCCCCCCCCCCCCCCCTAACCACCACCTGTTTGTACTTGACCCAACCCCACCAAACCCCACTCTGTACACCACACCAACCCCCTCTTGGGGTTCCGGGTGGGCCAGAGAGGTATACATACATACATACATCCACCCCTCAACCCTCCGTCCTACCCCAACGTGGCAACAACGTACCTCGGCAAAATGTAAAAATCACAGACGGGTCGCTGTCTACATCAGAGAATATGTCTCCCTCTCTAAGCCCAGCGATCGGAACACTCATAGCGGCAACCCGAGTCGAATCACACACACACAGACACACACACCACAGGGGAACACAGGTGTTCCACGAGGGAGCCCACGGGGGTGTATCTCGAGTGACGTGGCCGCCAACAACCACACAGTCTCTTGCTCGAGTGTCATGTGTCCGGCCGGCCAGGCGAGGCCAGGCCGGGGTCTGCTTGAACCCCGTCCACCACGACCTCTACACGCTATCTACTCGCGTCTCTCACTTCTCCCGGTCTTCTCATCTCCATCGTTACTATCTACTATCTACATTCTACTTTTCTTTCTGGTTAGCTGAGACGGCACGGGCAGGAGAGGCCACTACTCAGGGGGCCATCCCATTAACGCAATGTATATATACCCTAGCCTGAGTGAGTCAGGGACCCACTTCATCGACCAACCCCTAGAAGGGTCAGACGAACAGCTGGGTTGACTGTGGGCCGACCGCCGCGGCAGACAGGACTCGAACCTATGCCATGCTCGTCCCCCCCCCCGGAGGAGGGGGAGGGGAGGGGGGGAGCAGCGGCGGCCCGTGAACGCGTCACGGTCGGGAACGCGCTAACCGGCCCCCCCGCCCCACTAGTTACTGAAGCTATCTTTTACGAGACTTCCCCCAGACAAACCACGTTACAATCTAAGCCAAAATCTCCTTCCATCCACCTCCTCCTCCTCCTTCGGTGCCACCTGTGGATGATCCATCTCTACCCCTCTCCCTATAGCCACATCAGCCGCCTGGGTGTGGTAAACGCGTCCCAGCAGCCATGTGTGTGTGTGTGTGTCTGTGTGTGGGGTAAGGGCCACACCAAACATGGCGTCGTGACTTCACGACATCACACACCCACACCTACACACACACACCGAGGTTCCCAGTGCGCACACCTGGGGTCGCTGTCGACTTTAAATAACGTCCACCTACCTAAGAGTGGAGAGAGCGTCTCGATGGTTCGACACTCGGGCGTATATAAATCCCCTAGGTCGGACCCCTCGCCCCTTGGTGTGTGTG
This sequence comes from Panulirus argus, assembly GCA_038088735.1. Classification (NCBI taxonomy): domain Eukaryota; kingdom Metazoa; phylum Arthropoda; class Malacostraca; order Decapoda; family Palinuridae; genus Panulirus; species Panulirus argus. The sequence continues at coordinate 92 of JAYMFT010123983.1, read as the reverse complement.
CGTGTGTGTGTGTGTGTGTGCGTGTGTGTGTGTGTGTGTGTGTGTGTGTGTGTGAGAGAGAGAGAGAGAGAGAGAGAGAGAGAGAGAGAGAG
>JAYMFT010123972.1:0-13188 GCA_038088735.1 Panulirus argus | reverse complement strand
TAACTGCACCTCCTCCTCCAGCAGCCCTTTCTAAGCGTAAATACTGGCACCTGAACAAAGCTGACTGAAATAACTTAAGTAACTTCTTTTCTGACTTTCCCTGGGTATATTACTGTCTCTTATGTGGTGATGCTTCTGTCTCCGCCAAACGCATAACAGAGGATATTCTTGTGGGAATGTAAGCAGTTATCACCTCTTCCTCCAAGACTACTACATCCAATTCATGGTTCAACCACTCCTGTTCCGAGGCCATTCAGGCAAGGGATCAGGCATATGGGGTTTGGAAAAACTCTCCTACCTCTGGCTCCCATTCAGCTTTTATCAATGCCCGTAATCGCTGCAAGCGCGTAATCCGTGAGGCAAAGCGTTCCTTTATTCAAAGAAAGTGCGATAACCTTTCCTCGTCATCCACGGATAAGTCTTTAGCTAAGGGCATCTGTAATAACTTCTGTCGCTCTACCTTTCCCTCACTTTTCCGTCCTGACGGTACTATGACTGTCTCTCCCGATGATAAAGCAACTCTCTTTGGTTCCCATTTCTCCTCTAACTCCACCTTGGATGACTTTAACATTCCCTCACCCTGATGCTCCTCTTACTAATCCTATGACTCTACCTGTAATCTCTTTTCGGACTGTCCGAAAAGCACTGCTTTCTCTGGACACAAGCAAGGCATTCAGACCCGTGAACTGAAAAAGTGTGAGTCTGAATTTAAACCTGCGCTTGCTTGTCTATTTCGTTTCTGTTTAAAAACGAAAACTTTTCTTTCCCTTTGGAAACATGCTTTGATACATCCCATCCTTAAGAAGAGTGACCGTTCTGATCCCTCTAACAATCGTCGTGTTGCTTTGACATCTAACATTTCCAAAGTCTTTGAATCTCTCCTGAACTCCCATATCCTAAAACACCTCGAAAATCACTGTCTTCTCTCTGATCACCAGTATGGCTTCCATAATGCGAGATCCACTGGTGATATTCTTTCCGTTCTTACTAATGTCTGGTCATCATCAATGAAAGATTTTGGGTAGTCATATGTAGTTGCCCTTGACATATCGAAGGCTTTTGACATAGTGTGACATCAGGGTCTCATTTCTAAGCTCCCCCTCTGTCACTTTTCTCCTTCATATCTAGCTTCCTTCCGGCCGATCTCTCTCTGTGGCTGTTGATAGATCAGCCTCCTCCCTTTTCTCCATCAACAGCAGTGTCCCTCAAGGGTCTGTCCTGTCCCCTACACTTTTTCTCCTTTTTTTCAATGAGATTCTCTATTCCACATAAAATCCGATGCACTCATACACTGACGACTCAACACTGCATTCATCCACATCCTTCAATTCTGCTCCTTCTTCTCTCACTTGACCTGCATCTCGCCTCGAAACAGCTTCCACAATAAACTCAGACCTGGACAGGATATCTCACTAAGGTACACAAAATCTTGTTAAGTTTAATGTCTCCAAGACCCAATTTCTATCCATCTCTCAATCGAAAACTCCTCATAACTCTCGTATCTCCTTTGACGGTTCTGTAATTCCACCTCTTGACTTAATGAACATACTTAGTATTACTGTAACATCCATTCTTTCTTGGAAACCCCCACATTATGGGAATAGCTAAGTCTGCCTCTAAGAAATTGGGTGTCCTGTTTAGATGTAGCGTTTTCTCTTCTGAACAGTTGTTCCGGTTATACAAGCTACTGATTCGTCCTTGTATGGAGTACTGCTCTCACATTTGGGGTGGTTTTAGCTCTGTTTCCTTACTTAACAAAATTGAGTCGAAAGTAGTCCGACTTATAAGCTGTCCCAGGCTAACTTCCAAACTTGATCCCCTCGCCCTACGCCGCAATGTTGGTTCACTTTCCCTCTTCTACGGATTACTTTGGGTTTTGCTCCCGAGAACTGGCAATTTATGTGCCTCACCACTAGTTAGACCACACAATACTCGGCAAGCTGCTGCGTCACATGATTACTGTGTGGCCATCGGCAACTCAAGGGTGTGCAGTTAACTGCTTCTTTCCCTTCTCGTCGAAGCATTGGAACTCTCTACCTTCTCATGTCTTTCCCAATAACTATTACCTGGCTCATTTCATAAGACAGGTCTTTCACTTTCTCAAAAATTCGTAAATACTTTCCGTCTCCCCCCTCCTCCCCCGTTTCTTAATTCTGTCTATATCTCAATTAGGGCCCGGCCTTGATGTGGAATTTTGTCCGTGGCTGGTGCCTTCAACATAAAAAATAAGAACATATTGCATCCCGTAGAACTTAGCGCTGATGTGCAAGACAAATTAAATCACTAGTGTTAGTCAAAGTCATAAAATGAGCACAACCTTTGTACGGAACATTATTATGAGTTCGGTGATCATTCTGGAGAAAAATAAATTTATATTTGATAACGTAAATCAGCTGACAGCCGTAATCAAGGAGTTTTTGTTCCATGGACCAAATCAATATCTTTTAGGAAACAGGCAATATTTCCTTATCATAAAGTTATGTCAAGAAAGTGTTTTAGGAAGGTAGTGAATTAACGCGTTTCACTGGTCGCTAAAAAAGTGGTGAAACTGACGCGTGTTTCATGGGCAACTAAAAAGGTGGGGAAACTGACGCAGGTGTTTCTTTGATCCCTTAAAGGTGGGGAAACTGACGCAGGTGTTTCTTTGATCCCTAAAAGGTGGGCAAACTGACGCAGGTGTTTCACTGGTCACTATAAAGGTGAAATTTACGCAAGTGTTTCATTGATCACTGAGGTGGTGAAACTTACGCAGGAGTTTTACTGTTCACGAAGGTGGTGAAATTGACGCAGTTGTTTGTTCACTAAGAAGGTGGTGCAACTGAAGCAGGTGTTTCGTTGGTCACTAAGAAGGTGGTGAAACTAACACAAGTATTTCATTGGCCACTAGGAAGGTCGTGAAACTTCCTTAAGTGTTTAATTAGTCACTAAGAAGGCGCTGAAACTGAAGCAAGCGTTTCATTGGTCACTAAGAATGTGGAGAAACTGACGCGTGTTTCATTGGTAAATATAAAGGTGGTTAAACTGACGCGTTTTACTATCACTAAGAAGTTGGTGAAACGCAGTTTCACTGGTCCCTAAAAGGTGGTGAAACTGATTCATGAGTTTCATTGGTCACTAAGAGGGTGGTGATACTGACGCTTGTTTCGTTGGTCACTAGGAAAGTGATAATATTGACGCATGTTTCATCGGTCATTTGGAAGGTGGTGAAACTGACATGTGTTTCATTGGTCAGTAAGAAGGTGCTGCAACTGAAACGTGTTTCATTGGTCACTAAGAAGGTGGTGAAACTGACGTGTTATATTGGTCACTAGGAACGTGGTGAAATTGAGGCAGGTGTTTTATTGGTCACTAAGGAGATAAAACTGAAGTAAGTTTCATTCGTCCCTACAAAAGTGTTTCATTAACCACTAAAAATGTGGTGAAACTGACGCGTTTCATTGGCCACTAGGAAGGTACTGAAACTGATGCAGGTGTTTATTTGGTCACTAGGAAGTTGAAACTGACACAAGTGTTTCACTGATCATTTGAAAGGTGGTGAAATTGACGCAGGTGTTTCATTGGTAATTAAGGTTTTGAAAATGATGCAGGTGTTTCATTAACCACTAAAAATGTGGTGGAACTGACGCGTTTCACTGGCCACTAGGAACTGAAACTGACGCAGGTGTTTCTTTAGTCAATAGGAAGGTGAAACTGACGCAGGTGTTTCTTTGGTCACTAGAACGATGAAACTGATGCAGGAGTTTCACTGATCATTTGAAAGGTGGTGAAATTAACGAAGGTGTTCCATTAATATCTAAGGTGGTGAAACTGACGCTAGTGCTTCACTATCACTAATATCAAAGTGGTGAAACTTAGGCGTTTCACTGGTAAATAAGGGGTGAAATTGATTCAGGTGTTTCATTGGTCACTAAGAGGGTGGTGAAACACGCAGGTGTTTCATTGGTCACTAGGAATGTGGTGAAACGAAATTTTGTTTCATTGGTCACTTGGAAGGTGGTGAAACTGACAAGAGTTTCATTTGTAAATATAAAGGTCGTGAAACTTGTTTCATTGTCACTAGGAAGGTGGTTAAACTGTCGCAAGTGTTCCAATGGTCAGTAAGAACATGGTGAAACTGACACGTTATATTGGTCACTAAGAAGGTGGTGAAAGTGTTTCACTGGTCTTTTGGAAGGTAGTGAAGCTCGTGTAGGTGTATCATTGGTCACTAAGGTGATGAAACTGACGCATGTTTCATTGGTCATTAAGTGGGTGGTGAAACTGACATGTGTTACATTGGTCACTAGGAACGTGGTGAAACTGAGGCAGGTGTTGTATTGGTCACTAAGGAGAAAAAAAAAACTGTTTCATTCGTCCCTACAAAGGTGGTGAAATTGACGCAGGTTTTCATTGGACATTTAGATGGTAAAACTCTCGGTGTTTCATTAGTCACTAAGGTGGTGAAATGCAGGTTTCATTAACCACTAAAAATGTGGTGCAACAAGCGTTTCATTGGCCACTAGGAAGATACTGAAACTGACGCAGGTGTTTCTTTAGTCACTAACGTGAAACTGACGCAGGTGTTTCACTGATCTTTTGAAAGGTGGTGAAATTGACGCAGGTGTTTCATTGATCACTAAGGTGGTGAAACTGACGCAAGCGTTTCATTGTTCACTAAAAAGGTGGTGAAACTGAAGCTAGTGCTTCACCATCACTAAGAAAGTGGTAAAACGTACGCGTTTCATTGGTCAATAAGGTGGTGAAACTGATTCAGGTGTTTCATTGGTCACCAGGAAGGTGGTGAAACGGAGCTATGTTTCATTAGTCATTTGAAAGGTGTGAAACTGACAGAAGTTTCATTGGTCAATAGCAATGTGTTGAAACTTGTCTTATTGTCACTAGGAGGGTGGTGAAAATGATGCACGTGTTCCAATGGTCACTAAGAACATGGTGAAACTGACACGCTATATTGGTCACTAGGAAGGTGGTGAAACTACTGGTGTTTCACTGGTCAATTGGGAGGTTTTGAAACTTGCGTAGGTGTATCATTGGTCACTAAGAAGTTAATGAAACTGACGCGTGTTTCATTGGTCACTAAGATGGTGAAACTGATCCGTTTCATTGGTCACTAGAGTTGGTAAAACTGACGCATGTGTTTCATGGGTCACTTGCAAGGTGTTGAAACTGACACAAGTGTTTCATTTATCAGTAGGGTGTTGAAACTGACACGTGTTTCATTGGTCACTATGAATGTGGAGAAACTGACATAGGTGTTTCATTTGTCACATGTTTTCAATGGTCTCTTGGAAGGTGAAACTGGCGGATGGCTTAATTGGTCGGTCGCTAGGAAGGTGGTGAAACTGATCCAGGTTTTTCAATGGTCACCTGGAAAATTAACTGACGCTTGTGTTTCATTGGTCAATTCGAAGGTGGTGATACTGAATCCTGTTTTAATGATCGATTGGAAGGTGGTGAGACTGACGCGTTTCATTGGTCACCTGGAAAGTGGTGAAACTGACGCAAGTGTTTTACTGGTCACTTGAAAGATGGTGAAACTGACACAGGCATTTTACTGGTCACTTGAAAGTGATGAAACTGACGCATGTTTCATTGGTCACTAGAAAGGCAGATAAACTGACGAAGGTGCTTCATTGTCACTAGGAAGGCGGAGAAACTGCTTTAGGTGTTTCATTGGTCATTAAGGTGGTGAAAATGAAACGAGTTTCAATAGTAACTTGGATGGTGGTGAAACTGACGCATGTGATTCAATGGTTTCTTGGAAGTTGGTGAAACTGACGCAGGTGTTTTATTGGTCTCTAGGAAGGTGGTGAAACTGACACATATGTTTCAATGATCACATGAAAGGTGCTGAAACTACGCATGTGTTCCACTGGTCCCTTGAAGGATGGTGAAACTGACGTGGAGGTTTCAATGGTCACTTGGAAGATGGTGAAACAGACACGGGTGTTTTATTGGTCTCTCGCAAGGTGGTGAAACTGACACAGTCGTTCCAATGATCACATGGAAGGTGGTGAAATTGACGCGTGTTAAAACAGGCACTTGGAAGGTGGTGAAACTGACACAGGGGTTTCAATGGTCACTTGGAAGATGGTGAAACTGACACAGGTGTTTCACTGATCTCTAGGAAGGTGGTGAACCTGACATTGGCGTTTCTTTGGTCATAAATGTAAACTACTGAAACAGTTGAATATACATACAAATACATCTATCTTCACCATAAAGGGACTAATATGCTAAAAATAAATAATTGTAGAAACATACAAACCATCATTAATTGTATACCGCATAGCTCGGATGGGGGGGGGGGGTGATCGCCCTCGCCCAACCCCTCCCCCACCCTACTGATATGCCCCCTGGCCTAACAGCATAAGCCTTGACCAGAAAGGACATTAATGAAAGGATTCTCTCCTTTGTAAAGATTCATAATCTGCACTTATACAGAACTCTTGAGGGCCATTTGACACCTGTGAACATTTGGATGATCTCTTCCCTCTCTAAACAGTCATGTGCTGTAATAAAGTCCCCTTCTGGGAGAAGGTGTTTTGGCAATGTGAACATTCATATGGCCTCTTTTCTGTTTGAACAGTTATGTGCTGCACTAAATTACCCTTCAGGAAGAAGGTCTTTTGGCAATTTGAACACTCATATGGCTTCTCTCTTTATGAACGGTCATGTGCTGCAATAAATTACTCCTCTCAGAGAATGTCGTTTAGCAATCTGAACATTAATATAGCTTCTCTTCTGTATGAACAGTCATGTGCCGCACTAAATCATACTTCCGGGAGAATGTCTTTAGGCAATTTGAACACTTATACAGCTTCTTTCCTGTATGAACAGTCATGTGCTGCACTAAATAACCCTCCTGGGAGAATGTCTTTTGACAATGTGAACACTCATATGGCTTAACTCCTGTATGAACAGTCATGTGCCTTACTAAGAGACTCTTCAAAGAGAATGTCTCTTGGCAATGTGAACATTCATATGGCTTCTCTCCTGTATGGATAGTCATGTGCTTCACCAAATGCTGCTTCTGGGAGAATGTTTTTTGGCAATCTGAACATTCAAATGGCTTCTCTCCTCTATGAAGAGTCATGTGCTTCACTAAATTACCCTTCAGGGAGAACGTCTTTTGGCAATCTGAACATTCATATGGCTTCTCTCCTGTATGAACAATCGTGTGCTTCACTAAATTACCCCTCAGGGAGAACGTCTTTTGGCAATTTGAACACTCATACGGTTTCTTTCCTGTATGAACATTCATGTGCTGCACTAAATAACCCTTCTCGGAGAATGTCTTTTGGCAATGTAAACATTCATATGGCTTCTCTCCTGAATGGAGAGTCATGTGCCTCACCAAATGTTCCTTCCGGGAGAATTTTTTTTGGCAATCTAAACATTCAAATGGCTTCTCTCCTTTATGAAGAGTCATGTGCTTCTCTAAATTACCCTTCAGGGAGAATGTCTTTCGGCAATCTGAACATTCATATGGCTTCTCTCCTGAATGAGGAGTCATGTGCTTCACTAACTGATTCCTCAGAAAGAATGTCTTTTGGCAATGTGAACATTCATATGACTTAACTCCTGTATGAACAGTCATGTGCTTTACTAAACCACCCTTCTGGGAAAACGTCTTTTGACAATGTGAACACTCATACGGCTTCTTTCCTGTATGAACAGTCATGTGCTGCACTAAATGACATTTCTGGGAGAATGTCTTTTGGCAATGTGAACATTCATATGGCTTCTCTCCTGAATGAAGAGTCATGTGCTTCACCAAATTACCCTTCTGGGAGAAGGTCTTTTGGCAATCTGAACACTCATATGGCTTTTCTCCTGTATGAACAATCATGTGCTGCACTAAATAACTCCACAGGGAGAAAGTCTTTTGGCAATGTGAGCACTCATATGACTTCTCTCCTGTATGACCAGTCATGTGCTGCACTAAATAACCCTTCTGGGAGAATGTCTTTTGACAATGTGAACACTCATATGGCTTAACTCCTGTATGAACTGACATGTGCCTTACTAACAGACTCCTCAAAGGAAATGTCTTTTGGCAATGTGAACATGCGAACATGTGAACATTCTCTCCTGAATGGAGAGTCATGTGCTTCACCAAATGCTGCTTCTGGGAGAATGTTTTTTGGCAATCTGAACATTCAAATGGCTTCTCTCCTGTATGAACAATCATGTGCTTCACTAAGTTACCCTTCAGGGAGAATCTCTTTTGGCAATCTGAACATTCATATGGCTTCTCTCCTGTATGAACAATCATATGCTGCACTAAATTACCCTTGCGGGAGAAGGTCTTTTGGCAATTTGAACACTCGTACGGTTTCTTTCCTGTATGAACATTCATGTGCTGCACTAAATAACCCTTCTCAGAGAATGTCTTTTGGCAATGTAAACATTCATATGGCTTCTCTCCTGAATGGAGAGTCATGTGCCTCACCAAATGTTCCTTCCGGGAGAATTTTCTTTGGCAATCTAAACATTCAAATGGCTTCTTTCCTGTATGAAGAGTCATGTGCTTCACTAAATTACCCTTCAGGGAGAATGTCTTTTGGCAATCTGAACATTCATATGGCTTCTCTCCAGTATGAACAATCATGTGCTTCACCAAATTACCTTTGTGGGAGAAGGTCTTTTGGCAATGTGAACATTCATATGACTTACCTCCTCTATGAAGAGTCATGTGCTTTACTAAACCCCCCAACTGGGAAAACATCTTTTGACAAGGTGATCACTCATACGGCTTCTTTCCTGTATGAACAGTCATGTGCTGCACTAAATGACACTTCTGGGAGAATGTCTTTTGGCAATGTGAACATTCATATGGCTTCACTCCTGAATGAAGAGTCATGTGCTTCACCAAATTACCCTTCTGGGAGCAGGACTTTTGGCAATTTGAACACTCATATGGCTTTTCTCCTGTATGAACAATCATGTGCTGCACTAAATAACTCCACAGGGAGAGAGTCTCTTGGCAATGTGAGCACTCATATGGCTTCTCTCCTGTATGAACAGTCATGTGCTTTACTAAAACATCTTTCTGGGAGAATGTCTTTTGGCAGTGTGAACATTCATAGAGCTTTCCTTCTGAATGAAAAGTCATGTGCTGTACTAAGTTACTCCTCAAGGAGAATGTTTTTTGGCAAAGTGAACACTCATGGGGTTTCTCTCCTGTATGAACAGACATGTGCTGCACTAAATTACTCCTCTGGGAGAATGTCTTTTGTCAAAATGAACACTCATGTGGCTTCTCTCTTGTATGAACAGTCATGTGCTTCACTTAATTACTCCTCTTGGGGAGCATATTTTGGCAGTGTGTATATCTATATGGCTACTTTTCACCAGTATGAGTTGTCATGTGCCACACCAAGTTACCTGTTCAAAAAAAGTCTTTTGGGTGAGCTGAGCACCAGTCTCAACTTAACCTACTCCAGGTAACACAGGGTCAACTATAGTGAGGTGAACTGCTCACAACCTGTGTGGTAAAGCATAAAGTGGCCTCTGGTATACAGTGTACCTTCCAAAGTGAGGTCAAGCATTACCTGCAAGATATGCCAGTGACCCTAGATGACAATCTACACTCTTGTCAATTTCTTCTACTTACATTCCCATTACTAATAGTCTAGCAGTCTCTCTGGATACACATCCCAGTTAATTACTTACATTTCATACTGCAAGTTTGTCACTTACCTTACTATGTTTGACAATAACAGACTTTTTCGTGTAAGGTTAGTTCCAATACCAGTTATGAAACTTTATCTTTACAAAGACAATTCCACAATCACCTACTACAGACAGGAATACCTATTAACATCTTAGGACCTTACACTAAGTATAATATACCAGTCAAGATCATACTAAGAATTTTGACAAAAAAATGAACTTAGTTACGGGAATTATTGGTAACTGATCTAAATCCGACTCTTGGATTAATAATCTATTACAGCAATTGTAATAATGATTTCCAATGATAACTGTAATAATCATCTACACCTGCTACCTGTAATATTTTGATTTTGTCTACTAGTAAGATGACTTTTGAGGGAATAAATTAGCTGCAAAATACGTCTCACTTTCATATGATTATGAAGATGTTCATTTTAATAATCAATGTTAACAGTTCATGTCATAAATATAATGAAAAGTTTGATTGCACTGTACATGAACTATGATCCTTTAACTGTACTAAACGTGAACTATGATCCTTCTTATTGTACTCAGCCTGAACTATGGTCCTTTGTATTGTATTAAACATGAACTATGGTCCTTCCTACTGTACTAAACACAAATTATGGTCCTCCTTATTGTACTCAGCATGAACTATGGTCCTTTGTATTGTACTAAACACGAATTACAGTCCTCCTCATTATACTCAGCATGACCTATGGTCCTTTGTATTGTACTAAACATGGACTATGATCCTTCATATTGTATAAAACATGAACTATGATCCTTCTTATTGAACAAAACATGAACTATAGTCCTTCTTATTGTTCTTAACATGAACTATGATCCTTCGTATGGTATAAAACATGAACTATGGTCCTTACTTTTGTATTGAAGATGAAGTATGGTTCTTTTTGCACTAAACATGAACTATGTCCCTTTCTGTTATACTTAACATGAACTATGGTCCTCCTATTGTACTAGACAAGAACTATGGTCCTTGTTATTATACTGAAGATGTACCATGGTCCTTTTGCACTTAACATAAACTTTGGTTTTTCTTATTGTACTGAACATAAAGTATGGTATATCTCAATGTACCGAACAAAACTTTATTTTGTTCTTACTGTCCATATTTCATTATTAAGCTAGTGTCACTTCAGTGTTGTTCCGAATGCCTTTATTGTTGTCCTTGCTATACACTTTTACTGTCATTGGTGTTCTTCACATGCTGTTGATGCTGCTCTAAAAACTTACAATCTTCTTTATTGATGCTACTTCTGTGTATACTGATGCAGATTCTGTTTTTACAGTCATTTCAGGAAAACTTGGAGGCTCATATCATGTTATTGTGCTGAACACAGACACCTGGCAAAGACAGAAGAGTAAACATTCACATTATACATTGAAGACTTTACAGAACACATCCTCTGGCAACATGTAAAAATAAAAGCTTTATATCATATACTTATCATACACCAAGATGAGGTTGTCAGCATTAATTACTAACACTATACTGAACCCAAATCTTTGATGCATGAAGTCACATTATATAGGGATGAAATCCTTCACATCAGATATTGCTTACCAAATATTGGTGATATATAGATATAAGAACTCTAATGCCAAATTCTGGCAACATATAATAGAAATCAGGTCCTTAAGTTCAAGTGCTCCTGTTACACCAATGTATACACCCTAACATTATGAATTACACATATTTTGACACCACATTCCCAACATCAAAACTTTGATATCTAAATCATAAATCTAACATCAATCTGCATTTCATAATGTTAAGGTGTTTACATTTGTGTAACATTAAATAGGCCTTTCCATGGTTTCTCCCAGCCGCTTCACATGCCCTGGTTCAGTCCATTGAAAGCAATGTCGACCCCTATATACTACATCATTCCAAATCACTCTATCCTGTACAAGCCTTTCACCCTCTTGCATGTTCAGGTCCCAATCACTTAAAATCTTTTTCACTCCATCCTTCCATTTCTAAATTGTTCTCTTCTTCTCATTCTCCCCTCTACTTCTGACATATAACCTCTTTGTTAACCTCTTCTCACTCATTCTCTCCATATGTCCAAACCATTTCAGCACACCCTCTTCACCTCTCTCAGCCAAACTCATTATTACCACATCTCTCTTGTACCCTTTCATTCATTACTTGATCAAACCACCTCACACTACATATTGTCTTCACACAGTTCATACCCAACACATTTACCATCCTCTGCACATCATCTATAGCCTGTGCCTCATATCTATGCAACACTGTCGGAACTACTATATCTTTAGAAATAACCATTTTCACCCACAAAGACAACCTCTCTTTCCACACTTTCTTCAATGCACCTAGAATCTTCGGCTCCTTACCCACCTAATGACTTACTTCTACTTCCATGGTTCCATTTGCTGCCATGTGCAATCCCAGATATCTAAAAAACTTCACTTTCTCCAAATTTTCTCCATTCAGCCTCACACTCCAACTAACCTTTCCCTCTATCCCCCTGATAATCTTGTGTTTTTTCACATTTCCTCTCAACTTTCTCTTTTCACACAGACTTCTAAACAGTCACCAACTTCTACAGCTTCTCACTTAAATTTGTTAACAACGCTGTGTCATCAGCAAACAACAACTCACTTCCCAGGTCCCTTCCTCACTAGCCCTATCCATAAATAAATTAAACAGCCACGATGACATCACACATCCGTGCCATTGACCAATCTTCACAAAGAACCACTCATTCTCCTTTTTTCTTGCCTGTTCACATGCTTTACATCCTTGATGAAAAATTCTTGAAGCTTTTTGCAGCTTTCCTCCCACACCATATCTTCTTAAAATCTTCCACAATGCATCTTTATCAACCCTATCATATGGTTTCCTTGGATCCAAAAATGCCATATACAAACATATATGTTTCTCAAAGTATTTCCCACACACAATTTTTAAAGCAAACATCTGATCCAAACATCCTCTACCACTTCTGAAACCACATTGCTGCTCCCCGATCTGATGCTCTGTATCTGACATCACCCTCTCATTCACCACTCTCCCATACAACTTACTACGTAAACTAAGCAGACTTATATCCCAGCAGTTTGAACAATGTTGCCTTTATACAGTGGCACTATACATGCATCCTGCTAATCTTCAGTAATCTCACCAAGATCAATACATACAATGAAAATCCTAACTAACCACTAAACAAGAGAGTCACACCATTTCTTAAGACGTTCAACTGCAATACCATCTACTCCAGCCGCCTTGCGACATTTAATCTTGCGCAAGGATTTCACCATCTTTCTACACTAAGTAGCTTGCAATGAAAGAATACTGTCTCTGCCAAACGCATAACAAAGGTTATTCTTGCGCTAATGGAAGCATTTATCCTTTTTTCTTCCAAGACTGCTTCTTCATCCGATCCATGGTTCAACCGTTCCTGTTCTAAGGCCATTCAGGCAAGGGATCAGGCGTATCGGGCATGGAAAACCTTTCCT
>JAYMFT010123961.1:0-13188 GCA_038088735.1 Panulirus argus | reverse complement strand
ATATATATATATATATATATATATATATATATATATATATATATATATGTGTGTGTGTGTGTGTGTGTGCGTGTGTAGTTTTATAATTCTGTCTCCCCAGACTGTATTTATGTGGAAAGGGCAGAGGTGCAAGATAACATTACTGATGTATATACCTATTCATGACCATATCCCATAGACATTTCCATAGTTTCCCTCAGCTGCTTTATATGCCCAGGTTCAGTCCATTGACAGTGCATCACCCTCTGTATACCACATTACTCCAGCTCACTGTATCCTATGCATGCCTTACATCCTCCTGCACGTTCAGACCCAAGCACACTAAACCTTATTTGTTATATCCTTCCATCTTCAATTCGATCTCCCCCTTCTGCTATTGACACATCTATCCTCTTTGTCAACCTTTCTCCACTAATTCTCTCCATATTTCGAAACTATATGAATACACCATCTTTATCTCTCTCAACCATACTTTCTTATTACTATACCATTCTCTTACACTTTCATATTTTTCTTCTCAGTTAGCCATCCTCACGTCTTCAAACATTTCATGTCCAACACTCACCCTCATTCATACATTATCATTTATAACTAGTGCCTCACATTCTTAACAACATTGTCAGGACTGCTGTATCTTCAAAGGTGCCCAGATTATGACCTCTCTTTCCTCACATTTCTCATTTCTCCCAGGACCTTTGTACCTTTGCCTATCCTATCCATGTCCACTCCCAAGTATCTAAAACACTTTGATTCCTTCAAGTTCTTTCATTCAAACTTGCACTCTAACTCACTTGTCTCATCCTAGTGCTAAACCTAATGACCTTGCTTTTTTATCACATGTAATTATTCTCAAGTTTCTCCTTTCACACACACTCCCAAACTTAGACAGCAGCTTCTGAAGTTTCTTACCTGAATCTGCCACTAGTGCCATGCCAACAGCAAACAATAACTGACTCACCTTCCAGACACTTCCACCTCATCATGCAGCAGATCTGCCCATCTCCCCATCACAGCTTAGTCTTAAACAGATTGAATATCCATGATAATAGCACACCACTTGATAAAACCCATGGAACCATATACATGAATGATGTGAAAGTATTTAAAGGGCTGTTCTCATATTTAGGTCATATTATATGTTTTGGTTATAGAGACCTTGATCAGTATGTTGCAAACTAACATTTTTGGAGGGCAGAGAAGAAACTGTTTTTTTGAGACAGATAGCAAATTGCCAAATAAATTTGGTATTTTCTTGTGTAGCTCTTCATGCTTTTGAAATACAGCATAATGACTTGAGTATTTTGCTCTTCACATGATATAGTTACAGCTTATCTCCACTTTTTTTCTGTCTTGCATACTCACTGTTTCACTTATTTCTTTCATCTTTATTTACATTTTACAACATTCTAATCCTCACTTGGTTTACAGCAATAAGTACCCCTGATGATTATAGCAGATCTTATACTACCTATGTGGTCTCACAATGACTTTTTTACTCATTATTTTCAAAACAGACATGAGAACTAGAGAACTGCTCAGCCACATTAAAGTTCAATGTCTTTACTGTTCTCAAAATCACAGAAAAACACTGTAGAATTACTCTCAGAAAAACACTGTAGAATTACTCTTTTTTTTTCTCTAGCAGAATGGCCCTGAAATGCTGATGTGCTGATCATTCTTGTTCTGTCTCCACAGGTTTCACAATGCCCCTGAGGAATCTATTCCGGGGTAAAAGTGCCAAATCCTTCCCTGTTAAGATAGTTACACTTGATGCTGAACTTGAGTTTAATTTACCATGGCGAGCAACTGGTCGGGATCTGTTTGATTTGGTTGGACGCACCATTGGCCTTAGAGAAACATGGTATTTTGGCCTTCAGTATGAAGACTCAAGAGGTGACTTTGCATGGCTCAAGATGGAAAAGAAGGTTGGTGAAAGGATACTAATATCAAACATTTTTGTGTCATGTATGTAATACCATAGCACTTTTGTGTTCTTGTACTTTTTAAGGTAGTACCCTGGAAAGTCAAAAGTATTACTTTTGAACTGCCAATAGTATCATCCCCCCAAAATCAGTTGTTATTTGGGCAATTTGAAAAATTGGATTTTTCAGGTTTGAGAGGTTGTTTCTCTTTAAATGGATAAAATAATGAATATTTTTAGTTCATAGAGTTTATATTTCCTCTTTCCATGAATATAACTCATTGATATGTATTTACATGAAAAAGAAAAATGTAATCCAATATATTTTCAGAAGTGGTATTTTTTATTTTTTCAAAAAGTATCTCATCCAGAAAAAAAGAAAATAAGATTTTCAGAAAAATTTCTTTCCTAAGTTTACTTTGGTTATTGAGAGGTTTCCAGTTGAAAGAGGTTATGCAACCCCTGTAATGAAACCTTTTATTGGAAAATAATTGTATTTCTGGGTACTTGCCATTACACTTAGGGTAAATCAGTTTATAAAAAAATATTGTCAGGTTCAGAATCATGGAAAATGAATTTTCTACAGACACTCTTTGCATTGATATTGTTAAACACCATGGTTGGTTAGACAGTTATAGATATATTTTTTTCAATATTGTTACATTTCATACTTTTGTGCTATGTTTGATTGAATGTACTTCCTTTATAATAGATATATTTTGTAATTAGGTACAAGATCAAGACATACCTCGTCGCTCTCCAGTCCCATTTGTACTCTTGGCCAAGTTTTATCCTGAGGATGTTAGTGAGGAACTTGTTCAAGAGGTCACACAACACCTTTTCTTCTTACAGGTGAAAATTATAGTCTTGTTGATACTAAACTGCTCACAAAGTTTCATTTAAGCTTTGACAATAAATATTACAATTGTTTATGGGTTATTTGTATGTCTGGCTTGCTTTTAGGTCACGTCTCAGCCCATTACATCTTTAGTCTAAATTGGTGGATCATATATTATTCATTAGCTGTAAACCTTAAAACACTCAGAAGATCTCCAATCTGAATTCCAAACAGTGTTCAAATTATGGATGTGGGGTTAATGAATGCTTTCTAAATCCTAAAGTGGATTGCAGTGGATAAAGGAAGGAACCATCTTAAAAAAAAACAATCTTTCCATAGCTTTCATTGGCATTCAAGGCCAGTAAATATACTACTTAAAGGTACAACAACACAATGTGTAGATGATTGCAAATTACAGGGGGTTTGTTAAGTCTTATTTGTGATAGTAATTGTTGAATTTTTTGCTGGATCCATTGTTAAAGGTAGTTGTTTTTATGGTTTTCCAAAGGTTAAACAGTCAATCTTGAATATGGATATATACTGTCCACCAGAGATGTCAGTATTACTAGCATCATATGCAGTCCAAGCAAAATTTGGTGATTACGATCCTGCTACATACCAAACTGGTACGCTGTCCATGGAGGAGCTTCTACCTCAGCGTGTTATTAGGTAAGCAGATGACTTTCTCAAGCAGTTTAATCTAATGGCCATCTTCCATTATGTGTGCACCTTGGGTGATTATTGCATGCAATTATTCATGTGTATTTTTCTGCTTGCTGGTCTAGCATTGTATCATTCAGGGTACATAGGTTGGGTCAGTGAAAATATATTTATTATGATTTTGTTTGTTTAGCACGAATGTCATTCTTTTAAGCCACATAGCCAGGCAGCATCATGTTTTACATTAACAATAACTTACAGTATTTTGTGGAGCTGACAGAATGTTTAAATTAAAATATAATTTCCAGAAAGACTCAAGTAGGAAAGGTTTAATTCCTGTTGTAAATGTAATGCCAGAACTCTTCTAACATTATTTTCCATGAGTAGCATTGTCTTATGCTGAATAAAAAGGGCAGCCATGACATAATGCATATATGATCACATGCATTAATTAGCTAGAAGTACCTCATTTCTCTTGTGTTTTGATATGTTTTTACACATGATATGTTCATCAGCATGTTCCTAATGTATATGCATTTAATTTCATAGTTTCCGTCTCATAGAATAGTAAACCTAAGATTGGTAAATCATGGCATGTTTATGCATGGCATGGAACACTGAAAAATTGCAGTTGTATAGTTTTTAATCCATTTTCTTAAAAAAGCTGAAAGTTTATGCAACATGGAAGAATATGCTAAATGGTCCTGCAGTTAAAGGGCTTGAGTGATAATGGGTAACTTTCTAGAGTACCCATTGATATTCCATGCCAGATTGACAGAGATCAACAAGATTAAGTTACTTGGGTGAAATTAAGTGATGTTTGCCCTCATTATACAGCTAAGATGTGAGTGATGATGTTACCGAGAATTGAAAGATGAAATTTGTATGATTCGGATGATTTCCTTTGTGCTAGATGCGGGTCAGATCATCTGGGAGTCAGTGTTGATTCAGAGGGACCTTTGCCAAGGCAGAACCTTTGCTTAAGCACTGAAGATAGAAAGAAATACTTGTTTGCTGCAAGTAGTTTTAAGTTCATTCCTACTAATCTTTTATTTTCATCTTTTCTCCTATTGCCATGTTGTGGATTAAGTGCATGTAGGATTTTTTCTAGGGCAAATTACTTACTAAGAATATTTCAGTCAATATCAGATGACACCTGAGATGTGGGAGGAACGCATCAGAATCTGGTATGCTGACCATCAAGGGATGACGAGGGATGAAGCTGAAATGGAGTACCTGAAGATTGCACAAGATTTGGGCATGTATGGGGTCAACTATTTTAATATTACTAATAAGAAGCAAACAGAGCTTTGGCTAGGTAAGTCAGCATATGTTTACAGATTAGGGTATTTTTTCCTGAATCTCCAATACTGTTCAGTGTTCATATCATCAAAATTGAAGTTATTGCTTATTTTTCTGTCAAATGCAAATGAAATTTGTTATTAGAAGTTGAATGAACATATGTGTTCATTAGAAAGCTGTTTACAAGGGTATTCATTATGCTGCTGAATGCTGTAGTGACTTAGAATTTTCCAATTTGGTCTGATCTTCTGAAAACTTCTATACTAGGTAGTGTACAAATAATAGGATAGATTAGGAATCTTGCTACTACTGAAAACGTGACACATTGTTTGTGTTTATTGTCACCAATAGTTAGGATATTATTCATAGAACATCACTCGCATTTGCAGGTGTTACTGCACTTGGGCTTAACGTTTATGAAAGTGAAAACAAGTTGGAACCTAAGATTAGCTTTCCATGGTCTGAAATACGTAATATTAGTGTTGATGACAAGAAATTCACCATCCGTCCTACTGACAAGACTGCACCCAATTTTGTATTTTACTCCAAAAATAGCCGTATGAACAAGCTCATTCTTGATCTTAGTATAGGAAACCATGATCTGTTCAAGAGGAGAAGAAAACCAGATACGATAGAGGTCCAGCAAATGAAAGCTGCTGCCAGAGAAGAGAAACTCCGTAGACAGGTTGATATTTTAAAAGTTTATGAAAAAGATTTTGTTTTTAAATGAATTCTTTTTGATAGAAGACTGATATATGATATTCATTTTGAATGTGTAATTGCAGTTCATCAGTAAGGCCTGGCATATCTAATGAAAAATTTATCAGTTATGATTTTTGTGTTGCAATCATGATTTTACCTTTTAGGTTGAAAAAGACAAATTAGCTCGAGAGAAACAGTTGAGAGAAGAAGTAGAGAGACAAAAGGCAGAGCTAGAACAACGTTTACTTCAGTATCAAGAGGAAATGAGAGCAGCCAATGATGCTCTGCGAAGGTGAGGATTTTAATTATTTTGATTTAGAAATTTGTAAGTTTATGTTTTGTAGTGCATGATGTACTTTGATAGGAAAAGAAGTATATAGAGAGTCAGATTTATATTTTCAAAGTTTTTAGAAGAATTCAAATTTGTATTGTTTAAGCTTAATGGATTGTTATGTAACTTTACTTCCTTCCCCTAAACAGGTTTCTGTTATTCTGGATAGGGTTTTAAGCTGTAGGGATTTGTGGCATAGTTGCCCTCTGCCAGTGTGCTGTTAGGGTGAGGCACTTGAGGTGAAGAAGCAGAAGTGGAGTTCACTAGTTATGGAGACTTTTTCCCTGGCCGCTCCTTTGAGTGAGTTCCTGAACAGGCATTGGAGATATAGATAAATAGATAGACAGATGAAATTGAGCCATGGAGTAACACTGACAACCTATTAAAATATCCAAGATGGAAAACAGCATGCTGCAAATGCAAAAATGTCCTCCTTGCTCATAGAACAGAAGTACATTGTCTGAAGTGTGATATATATGTAGGTCACTTAGAATCCAAAATACATATTTTGAATTTTCAGTAAATAACTATATTAACTCTAAGATAATTCACTTCCTTACCAGTTTCTCTAAGGTAGCATTCAAATGACAGACTGGATGATCAATCCAGTAATTGTGTGGTCACTTTATGATAACTTTCGGTAGTGCTTGTAATGTTGGTCCACACAAGAGTCATGAAAAATAATGGATTTTAGACTTGCAAATTTTTATGAACTTTCCAGTACTCTTGAGAGTTTAGTCTGAAATGACATGAATATAGCTTGGAAAAGTTTCGATAAGACATTCATAATGGTAAATGGGACATATGTGCCAGTGTCTACCAGATCATTTTCCAGAACTGGTGAAACAGTGAAATAAGGAACTACTTGTTGCCCAAGAAAATAACATAAGAAACTCAGAAAGAACAGTGACCACCAAGATAAAATGAGTAGCTTAAATTTATGTGGAAAACTAGGAAGATTTTTAACTCAAATTTGTCATCAGTATGAAGTAAACCAAGGCACATGAAGTGATTGTATGCTGTGGAATAGTTTGTGGAGCTTGGCTGTGGATGGTACTTTTCAGTTTTTGGTACATTATACATGACTGCTAGAAGACTGAAGTGTGTGAATGAAGTCATTGTTCATTGGTTCCTGATGCTATGCTACCTTGCTATGACACAAAAAGTAGTTTCAATTAAAAAACTGGAGTGTGCATAACTTAAAACAGCTAAAGAAACCTTAAATATTTTTAGAGACGTTACCCAGTCAGTTGTTCCTATACTTGCAGAATACGGGAACCTAGTTTAAGAAAGTAAAGTTATGGCAAAGGTCTGATATTATTTTCTTTCACCTGTATTTACCATTTAAGATATCTCATGTTCCAGAGCCAATCTCACTGCTAGTAGAGAAAACTCTGCTGTATATATTCACAGATGAAACTACTGTAAGTTGGAAAATAAAGCTTTGACAGAAATTGAACCTCTACAGCTTCAGTCTGACATAGATAGACTGATAGACTGGGCTGTTATTTGGCAAATGAATTTTGATATCTGTCAATGCAAGGTTTCTGTCATTGGCAGTAAAAAGCAAGAGACAAACTACTGTATGAGTTGTGTGATGCTACAAAATGTGTGAGGAAAAGGACCTAGGTGTATTAATCTCTGGTGACCTAATGCCAAGTAAGTAGTGTGTATACTTAGTGAAAAGAGGTAAACAAAATTATAGGCTTAATAGGTAAGACAGTTCATTGATGTATCCCCTCCTTGAGTAACATGTTCAGTTTAGTTACATTACTTGAATAATGAGAGTGTATAGTGCTGCCAATCTATAACTTGATATGTTTGTTTGCCATTGAACTTGCTTCTTACATATTTTGCATATTTTCAAAATGATTTACTTTTTCAAAATTACAATGTTATAGATCTGAGGAAACAGCAGAATTGCTTGTAGAGAAATCCCGCATTGCTGAAGAGGAGACAATGCTGTTGACACAGAAAGCTTCAGAGGCTGAGCAGGAGTGCCAGCGTGCACACCTCATTTCTGCTAAAACTCAAGAGGAAAAAATGATCATGGAACACAAGGTTAATAATGTGTTTTCTCTTTCATAACATTCTTAGCTATTAATTGGGTTTGTAATGTGTATAAAATATTACCGGATGAAAGTTTTTACGATTTCATCATGTGCATTGGTCTTTGTATGTTTGTATGTGCATGTTATTTTATTTTGGATGGGATTTTTTATTTTACCTGATGTTACTAGTCTGTTTTGTATCATTGTTAACAGGATTACATTTTGTTATGGCTATTATTCATGTCCATATACATATATTTGTTTACTTTAACAAAATTTAGGTACGGGAAGCAGAATTACTTGTGTCAAAATTGGTTGAGGAAGGAGAAAGACGAGCTACAGAGGCTGACCGACTTCAGCAGGAACTTATTCGAGCTCGAATTGCAGAGAAGCAAGCCAAGGAAAAGCTGACCAGCTTTGTACAGAATTATAATTCTTCTATAAGTCATTCAGCTGCCAACTCAACAATCTTAAATGCACCACTTCTTAGTACATCTCTCTTAAACTCTTCAACTCCTCACCTACCAGTTTCATCACTCTCCCACAGGTAGGGTATAATATAATTAGATGAGATCATTCCACAAAAAAGTATTGGAAGACCTTAAAGCTAACTATTCTCAGTACATAAGAAATTTACAAACAAATGAAGGACATTATTGTATTCACTTTGTTTATGTATCCACATGCCATCAGGAGTATCCACATTCCATCAGATTCAATGCAGTCCATAGTTACATAACATCATATACCATATCTTGGAGAGATGGAAAAATAAAATAAAGTCATTATAATTCACACATGACACTGAATGCAGATCCCCATTGTACTGTTAGGAACATCAATGCACCTAGTGCTCCCCATACACAAAGCTGTACTCTCACTTCAGAGATACCAGTATGGAAGTTTGTATAAGCTTGCTTATAAGGACTGGTCATGTAACTTCACTGTTTCTCAGATAATAAGACTAGAGTCTTCTCAGAAAGCCTCCGGAGGCATCAGTGCTTGCTCTCAGCAAATTTTGACATGACATAATTCCCATCTGCTATTCAGTTAAAGCTGGATAAGTTGTCCTTTTATTTAAACAGTTCTTAGTGAACTGGATAGATTAGGTAGGACCATCTCTCCCAGCAGGTCATCCTACACTAGCAGACTTAACCCTTTAGCGGGCAGGTATTCCACAAGGGATACTCAATTCATGTTTTGAATGGTGAACGATCTTGCCCAATGAAGGGTTAAATTTTTCCCTGTAATTTTCAAGTAAATGAAATAACAGAAACTTTGATGAGAATTTGTTCACAAATGACTGTTTGTTCTGATAGATATTTTAATTTTTTTGTTCACAGTTTGACTGTAGGTAGTAGCAATGATGTAGCCATAGGATCAACTGGAGATTTACCTGACTTGACGTTAGGTGGCAGCACGGATGCACTGAGTTCAACCTATGTTGGACCAGAGTTGACATCTTTGGATTTGTTAAATGACACAGATGTGGAACAGTTGAGCCTGGAAATTGAAAAAGAAAGAGGGGAATATCTGGAGAGATCAAGACATTTGCAGCAACAACTACGGCATCTGAAATCAGAAATTGAAGTAAGAATTGTGTAATTTAAGGGAGTTATAGTACTGTGCTTGAGTGAAAGTATTTTCCTTTATGGTGACTAATTACATCTGGGATCATTGAGGCCCACTGAATGAGAACCACTTAGATTTTTAACTCTTGAAAGGAAACTTAAAAGTAAACTGTTTTGGTGTATATAGTGGGGTACATTAGTTTTTGCTTCACTTTTCCCTGTACTGACATGCATGTGCACATATGGTAACATTGGAAAATGGGGGTTAATGAAATTACAACCTTAAGTTTTTGAGCTGATTTAAGAAGGTGGATATTGATCAGCTTTTTTAATGTAAAATAAATGTAAATGTTGATATTTATTTCTGGGGATAGGGGAGAAAGAAGGTTGTCCTTTTATCTCACGCACTTCTTAGAAGTCAACTAAGATGGATGGGAGTAGAAAGATGGAAGTTCTCCCCTCCTGTATCATCTTGTCTTAAGAGCTGGAACAGAAAAGGAGTTCAGAGAGGAAATTTCCTCTTAAGATTTTGTTGCCTATTCCTGACACTACCTTTCTAAGGCAGGAAAAAGTGTGTAAGTATAAAAGAAGAAAGATAAAGGATATATTAACTACAAATGGTTCCATAAGAAACTAAGCAATGACTAGGTTTGGAAAGGTGTGAGGAAATTCCTCTGAAGCAACAGAATGGTTAATAAATAAACTAATAGAAGAAATGGAGACAGATGAATGTGTTAAAATCTTTAACTGAGCCCGATGAATGTAGAACTCTAACCTTTTATTAAAATGTAAAAAAGTACTTTAATAGTATAAGAGTGGTGAATGAATGAAGTAAGATGACTGAAGACATGGTTAATGCAGACAGCATACATAGTTTTAAGAAGGTGTATGATAGTTAAGAATGTTCATGAGATAAGCAACGAGAGTACTCCCTCCCCATAATTACATAAATATGTGTATATGCATGATTTCTCTCATATCTCTCCTCCTTTTTTTATGGATATAAAATTCTGCAGAGGGATGTACTACAAGAGTTTGAGAGTGTTGGATTAAATTTGAATTTAATCAGTTTATTCCTAAGCCTAGATAGAGGAGGTTAATTGCATCTACTACTCTTCTGCCAGTACCATAGTTCCTATGATCTGCCTGTGTTCAAACTAGGACGAGTTATATGGCGTGACAAGTTAGGTGCTGTGATCTAGTAATACACTTATACAACACGGCTGATCTTTGTATTAATAGCACATCATGAACTTCTTCTGGTTGATTGAGTGTTTCGGTTATAATGACCAATCTACCGTAATTTATTACAAAATGGTATTAGGGTAATACATGCAAGCACAGTTAGTCAAGAGAGATTTATTTAATGTTTTTTTTTTTCATGCATGTTTATAGATTTTTTTCTTTGTATCAGGTGTTAAAAGTGGAAGAAAATCAGACTGTTCTGGATGCTGTATATCATGAGCAGCTACGGTCAGGAGAGACAAAATACTCCACCCTTCGCCGCACTCGCTCTGGTACCACAAGGACCAGAGTTGCATTCTTTGAGGAATTGTGAGGTCTGGTTTGTATATGGACTGTGGAATATTATTTTTTTTAATGAAGGCACAGTGCTGGAAACTGTGGAGAAAATTAGAACAAAAGTGTAGAGTCTACATTTCATGTTTTTTTATGATGAAATGATGTGTACGGTAGTCAGTATAACATATATGATATGTGATTGATTCTTGTACTATCTATCTATCTATATCTCTGATGCCCGTTCCCTTCAGGAACTCCCTCAAGGGGGTGGCCTCAGCTAAAGTCTCCATAATTGGTGAACTCCATTGCTGCTTCTTAGCCTTTAGTGCCTCACCTTTAACAGGCCAGTGGCAGACGGCAACTCTAGTGCAGTGTTTCCTGAGGCTTCAACCTAATGTTCCTACCAACTACTACCTAATGTTCCTGCCTGAAATTCCAGCCTACTACTTCTACTTAATGCTCCTGCCTGATGCTCCTACCTACTACTTCTACCAAACGTTTATATCTTAGGCACATTTATAATGTTCCTACCTACTACTTTTATCTATTGCTCTTACCATTTTGCCAAAAGGCTGGGCTAATAGTGCTCACTGCAGGAAAATCTA
Organism: Panulirus argus; assembly: GCA_038088735.1. Taxonomy (NCBI): domain Eukaryota; kingdom Metazoa; phylum Arthropoda; class Malacostraca; order Decapoda; family Palinuridae; genus Panulirus; species Panulirus argus. The sequence goes on along the minus strand of JAYMFT010123961.1, from coordinate 1,686 downwards.
GAGTTATGTAGAATGAGTTGTATGTGTTAAGTGTTGTCATGTGTTATGTGTGACAAGAAGAGATTGTATGTTTAAGGACAGAATGCCAGCAGTACATATGTGGGTGAGGCAGAAAGAAAAGACAGCTACCTGGGTCATTGGAGTGCAGCTAAACAACAACTGAAGTGCTGGCTCACTATGCAGCTGTCAATCAGTCCCTTAACAGTTTTTGAAGTGTTGCAGAATTTTCTTACAAACTTTGGATATTGTGCTCACTAAATGCATTTAATTGTTGGTGTGATTATTAAGCAGCACAAATAATCTTGTAGAACTTCCCAAAGTGAGTCAGTGGTGATTGAGATATTCACTGAACTTGAGATAATATTGCTGCCCAATTCTGCAATGTATTAAGAACTCTAGTGTGCTTGAAGTTCAGAATTCAGCTGTATCACGGTAGCTTAGAACCTGATCCCCTAGTGTCATGTTTTCTTTTTTATATTTATGAAAACTGTTTGCATCATGTGCTAGACTTGATTTGATTACTTCATTTTATTCCTATCAACATTCACAGCTTGAAAGTTTGGCAAACAAATTTTCTAAACATACCCTTGTACAACTCTTGTCATATGCTATGGCTGTCATTGCAGTCCTCAGCTTTTCTCTTGGATCCACTTATAATAGTGTAGGATGTGTTCTCACTACACCTTTTAGCATTGGTGCCTATACGTACCTGCCATATCGAGTTGGTGCATATTCTTAACAGCAATTTTGAGTTGGTCCACATTCTCAACTGCCATATCTTGCCCACAGACAATGCTTGACTAGGTCTTAACATTGTAAAGTATTTCGTACTTGTACAGAAGCAAGTTGTATGTAAGTATCCTTACTCAGAAATAAGGTAATATTCCTTTTTTATCATTAAGAATTGACGTAGTATTGATGAAAATGAAATGTGAAATAGTTTGAAACTTTTTGAGAAACTTTAGACTGAGATCATCATAGTGAAATGGCAGATTATCTTTGCTATGTTGTGGAAGGTCTCTCTGTACTCACTTGGCAACTTTAGGTAAAAAAGGCATCTATAGTTCCTCCTCAGGTCAATACTGCACATTTTTTTTATATGGATGGTAAGTTGTTTTTCACAAATGTTTGTATTTAGGGATGAAAATTATCAGGAGAACAGGTTTATAAAAGCATCAGCTAATTTTGTTGATGTTTTGATGTAATCATATGAAGATAAAGTAGATAAAACTTTGTTATTTAGAGCCTCATGTGCCTGTTTCTCTATTCAGATGCATTTTGGCATTGAGTTAATGGAGTTATAAACTCAATTTTATCTCAGAGATATATAGTTGGGACATATATTCAAGAGAATCATCTGATTATAGGCTTTATAAAGTACTGGGAAATAACTGAAATTTGTTTTATATGTTATTGTTGAGTAAGGTCCTCTTTGCTGGTTGGAACAGGTTACAAGGGTATGTAAATAGTTATGTATATGTATATACTTAGAGAAGATCTTTAAGACGTAATATTACAAGTACAAGAATTGCTAAAAGAAAATAATATGCAACTAAAAGACTTTTGTTCTAGAAATTGCATTAACCAGCAGATACATCCTTGGTCGGTGAAGAAGAAGAAAGCTCTTTACAGGAAGGAGAGAACATTATCTTGGAGAGCAAAAATGGGTATGTTTGAAGGAATAGT
>JAYMFT010123950.1:0-13190 GCA_038088735.1 Panulirus argus | reverse complement strand
ATATATAATTTCTATATATATATATATATATGTACATATAAAATGTGTGTGTGTGTCTGTGTGTCTGTGTGTATATGCGTATGTGTGTATATATATGTGTATGTGAGTGGATGGGTCTTTTATCGTCTGTTTCCTGGCGCTACCTCGCTAACGCGGGAAACGGCGATCAAGTATAATAATCATAATCCTAAATAAATTCTCAATTGCTCCTGGACTCATTTTCCGGGAACTCTTGCAGCTCTAAGGCTGCGCAACTTCCAATAGCAGGGAAATGTTCCATTCCTTTGGCGTGACAAGTCTTTCAGTGAGAGTGTACTCCCCATCGTCAAGAAAAGATGATAATCTCACCGAACGTGATTTTCCACTGCCGTTGTATCAACAGGAAGGTGCAGTCTGGTAATGCACACACACACGCCAACAGAAATGGTAGGTGTATATATTGGAAATGAGATGCCTGAAAACGATGTGTAGTGTGAGGAGGATGGATCGTGCAAAAAGACGACTGTGAAATGGAAGTCTTTTAGTAAGCCGAGTATGACTGAGGGAATCTGAAAAGGGTGTAGCGAAGTGCCTTGAGCATATAGAGAGGATGAGTGAGGAGAGCCTGACTATGAGGGAATATGTGCCAGATTTGAAGGGAGCGACGGGTTCGGAGAGATTGGGAGGGACTGGAAAAGATGGACTGATAGAGTCTTTTAAGTTATCGGGGTCCTGAAACTCGCAGGAGGGTGTGTGGGATGCATCTGTTGGAGCGAATTGGAGCGGTGTGGTATATAGGGGGAGACGTGCTGTCACTTGGATAAACCAGGATGAATGTAAAGTGGTTAGGAAAAACTTTGGAAAAGCTCTGTTTTTGTCCTTTTTTGATGCATTATACATCGCAGCCTCGTAGGAGGTGTGAGCAAATGAGGCCCTTCATCCATTCCTGGCGCTAACTCGGCCCTTTTTATTCGCATATCTCAAGGCCGAATTGGTCTCAGTAGCCTCCTCGAGACGGACAAGATCGTTATCTTCGCTGACGACTAGGACGATGTCTTCCGCGTACCGGAAACAGAGGGCAGGATCCTGAATGTTGATGTTTTTCAAGACGGCGCACGTGGAAATTAGTGAATATTTGGCTCTAACGGGCTACATCATCGCTACACCTTCTTTGCTGCAGGAACAGGGAGGCCATCAGAGTGCTGAAGCGAAGTTTTAATAGCGAAGTCACAAAGGAGCTTCTCCAAGAGGGTGCGCGGGGTAATGTTGCTTGCTGGTGGTTCTGGGTGAGAGCGATTAAGATAGTCTTGGCAGAAGGCGGAATAGGGCCGATGGCTGAAAAGACTTTCCACACCTAATGATACGTTGAGGTCACTAGATCTTAGAGTTGCAGCATCTCGTCCTTTCTATAAATCCCGAGCTCCACAAGACCTAATGGGGCGTGCTCCATCAGGGAGGAGGGTAAGGTGTGTTACTCTAGGGTAGAATTTTCGACGATGCTCCACTCCTGGTCATCTGCTGACACTGATACAGCCTCGTAGAAGGCGGCTTTCTCGAGAAACGCAAGTGATGCCAGTGAAAAGAGTGTTGTGAAAGTAATAAGTGAGCTTAGAAAATAGGACTTTATTAAGAGATACCAGGAGATATTGAGTGAAGAATAGAAAAGGTGAGAGTAAACTGATTTACGGGAGTGGGTGAGGGATGGCAGACCTTCAGCGAAGCACTGCTGGCATGTTCGGGAGAAGTGTGTTCCATGCGGAAGGTGGGAGTTCGACAGTTAAGGAAAAGCAGTGAGGGATGGGATAACGAAGTTAATTTTTTGCTAATTCATGAGAATAGAGAGGTGTATGGGCGGTGCTTACAAGGGAAGAATGCGAGTGAGTGGAAGATGTACAAGAGAAACCGACAGGTGGTCAAGAGGAAGTTGCAGGAGCAAGAGGGCAATTAGGAGATGGAGTGAGAGAGTATCAACAAACTTCAGGGAGAATAAGGAAAAAATTGGATGGAAATAAATAGTGTGATAAAAAGAGAAAATAGGAACACTGTAAAGGATGTAAATGGGGGAAGTGGTAACAGGCAGAGATGAGGTGAAGAGGAGATGAAGTGAGCACTTTGAAAGAGTACTGAATGTTTTTTATGACAGGGTGGCAGATATAAGGTGTTTGGGTCGAGCATGTATGCTTCGTGAAACAGTCACGGAGAGTGGTTTGGTGAAAAGGAAAGAGGTGGTGAAAACCTTGCGTAAGATGAAATGTGGCAAGACTGCTGGAGTGTGTGTGGCAGTTGAATTTCTTAAGAAAGGGGGTGATTGAGTTGCTGATTGGTTAGAGAAGATTTCCAGTGTGTTTATGGATCATGGTGAGATGCCTGAGGATTGGAAAATGCTTCTATATTACGACTGTATAAAGGCATGGGGAACAAAGGTGAATGTTCTAGTTACAGAGGAATTTGTTCGTTGAGTCAATTATCTGGTTGGTTGTATGGAAGAGTGGTGACTGAAAAAGTGTTGGTATGCATATAGTAACAGACTGGGGAAGAGCAATATGGTTTCAGGAGGGGCAGAGGATAAGTAGATCAGCTCTTTGCTTTGAAGAATGTATGTGAGAAGTATCTAGAGAAACAGAAAAACTTGTCTGTGGCATTTATGGATCTGGAGAAGGCATATGATAGGGTTGACAGAGATGCTGTGGAAGGTGGTATTAATAAATGGTTTGGTAGGAAAGTTATCATGAAGAGAGTAAGGCTTGTCTGCGATTAGGAAAAGAGGAGGAAGAGTATTTGTCGCTGAAGGTAGGCCTGCGGCAGGGGTGTCTGATGTCGCCGTGGCCGTTTAATCTGCTTGTTTATGGGGTGTTGAGGGAGCGAAAATATGAATTTCGGGAGAGGAGCAGGTATGCAGTCTGCTGAGGGTTAGTGGGTGGGGAGTGGGGAGGGTCATTTGAGATGATACGGCGCTGGTGGCAAATTCGAGAGAGAACTACAGAATCTGGTGTCTGAGTTTGGGAGAATGTGTGCAAGGGGGAAAGTGAGAGTAAATGTTAATAGAAACAAAGTTATTAGGTTTAGCAGTAGCAAGAGAGGGGTTATTTGTGACAGAAAGTTTAAATGGAAAGAACTATGAAGAAGTGGGAGTGGTTTTGATACCTGGGAGTGGGTATGCAGTTTGGGAGCTGAGGTGACCCATGGGGATGATGAGGGGACAAAGGTCTTGGGCGTACTGAGGAGTGTGTTTTTAAGGCAGAGATGGATATGTTTGATGATATAGTAGTCCTGTCAGTGTTGTATGCGTGTGAGGAGTGGACCCTGGACACAATTGTAAGGAAAGGGTGAATGTGTTCGACATGAAAGTCTGAGGACAATATGGGGTGTAAGGAGAGTTTATCGAATAAGAAATGATGGGGTGAGAGAGAGATGTGGTAGTGAGAGGAATATGCACTAGAGAGTTGAAGAGGATGTCCTGGAGGGGTTCGGACATATGGAGAGGACGAGGAATGCCTAAGAAGGTATACGCGTTAACTATGGAGGGAAGAGAGAAAAGGAGATAATCAAGGAGGTAGAAAGATGGAGTGAAAGATGCTGTAAAGGCTCGGGTTCTGAACATGCAGGAGGGTGCGAGGCGTGCAACAGATGGAGCGAACAGGGAGCGATGTGGTTTACAGGGAATGACGTGCTGTCCTGAAGTACTTAAACCAAAAAAAATGGGGTTCACAGCTGCTACGGTTAGGTCACGGAAGAGCAACGCATAAACGCACAAGCGCACAGAAATATCTGGAGACTGAAGGGGACTAGTTATGATACTTCACAGAATTTAAAGTTGGTGGATTTAGAAAAGAAACGCTGGTTCCACATGAGGAGCTGGTGATTTTCATGTACTCATAAAGGCAGATTTTTTTTGGAGATCATTTGATTTACAGTGATTTTTAACCAGAGCGGTGGCCCTCTGCCGTGAGGACACTGATGCTGACCTACGAGTCGCAGTATAGTATTCCCATCCTCCCTCGGAGGTTCGGGAATCTGTGGGGTAAAGAAGAAAATGGGAAAGCAAGTCGGATCTTTGGCACTGCTGTTCATATCTGTTGGTGATCATGCTAGCGTGAGGTCTTCGATCCGTCTTGTGTACTGCTTGTTTTACAGGAACTGTTCTCCCTGACAGAAGAGAAAAGGTAGTCTGATTACTTCCATCCTCGTAAAGTAACGTGGCATATTACGGGATTCAGTGGGGCGAGGCACGGCTACTACCCTAATAATCCTAGCGAAGGATCAAGATCATGTGACTTGAGTAGCATCATTCCCCCACCCATGTTAGCAGCTAGTCGTAACCCTGTGCTTGCCAGTCGTCTGAGACAATTGGACAGTGGCTGATTGTTAATATTGTTGATCTCGAAGGACCTATTATTGTACCACTATATAAAATCCCTCCAAAAACCGTCAGCTTGATATCTAGTTCTTACTTAAATACCTTAAGTGCTGTTAAGTATTGCAACAACTTTCGGTATTCTCTAGAGCGAGTCGGTTTCTTGTGTAGACTCCTGGAACTGGGTCGGATAAGGGTCTGTAGCGAGCGTAAATAGTCCATTGACCGCCAGCTCTGGTGTCCCAAAGTCAGTTCCGCTAAACATGACATTATTTCTGGTGGACCGTACAGGGCATCGGATATTTCAAATGAGGGTGTCGGAGGACTGACTGGGGAAGTATTATGTGTATTGAAGTGGCGTGATGAGCACGGTAGCGTTAGCTTTGAAGAACCAACACAGTGTGTAAATTAAAAAGATCAAGAGACGCTTTTTATAAATGTGGAAGTTTGGTGTTCATATCAACACGCTAAGCATTGGTTGAGGATGTGGTTAAGTGATTTCAGAGACTTTGTGTGTCCGATCCATCCCATGGAACTCGGCACTAGGGCAATGGTGATAAGAGAGACAGATATCATTATAAGGAAAATCCTGGTGATGGCTGGCTACTCCGGGTCTGAGTGAAAAGATGATGAACACTGCGATCCAACTAGATCTTCCAGACTGAGATATGTATAAAAACTTGCTAGCGGACGCCACGTTATGTCATACGAAGACAGTTCTATAATAGTGAGAGAGAAAAATGTGGCATTTTTCCATTCTGATACAAATAATGCCTGTGACAGTGGCTGCTCAGACTTGGAGTACTGAGACTAACCTATAGTGCACAAAGCGCTACCATCTATGCCGTAAAGCATGTGCCAGTACTCCTATGGAAAGGGCTGAGGTCCTCGTGTTGAAGACACGATTGATGAATCTTTCGTCCCCGTCCCACTTGAAGTAATTCCTTCAAGGAAATAACTCCACGAGGCGAGACATCCGGGCAGTGACGAGGCAGACTGAGAGAAAGTCCCAGATGGACCGTTTGGCCGAGTCAGGTTAACAAACCCTTATGTAATTCCCATACAGTACCAACTGGTTTGGAACGGAGTCGCTCGGATGACTTCCCACGATCTCGCATGGAGATTAAGTGCCGTAGGGATTCAGCCATCTCCCCAGATCAGGATTGATCGTACAGTTCTCCCAACCACAGCTCGCCCCGAGGCAAGGCGAGCATACCTGACGTGGGCGGTGGCAGGCCAAGTGGACACCCACACCGGGGCCTCACTGGCTAGAGCTGGACGGAGGAGGAGGAGGAGGAGGTGTTACGAAACTCGTCTGTGTTTGTAGCCTGAGTAAAACAAGAATCTAATAAAGATGATCATCTGATCGCATACTTTGCGTAAAGTGAGAATCAATGCGTTCTTTGATCATATGCTCTACGTAAAATGAGAATCTGATAATTCTTTGATCGTATATTTTGCGTGAAACGAATATCTAATGATTATTTTGATTATGTGCTTTGCGTAAGATGAGAATTTAATCATTCTTTTTATTATATACTTTCCGTTAAATGAGAATCTCGTAATTCTCCGATTATCTAATTTGTGTAAAATGAGAATTCAATAACTCCTAAATAATATACTTTACGCGAAATGAGAATTTAGTCATTCTTTGATTATATACTTTACGTAAAATGAGATTCTACTTATTCTTTGATTATATACTTTACGTGAAACCAGAATCTTATGATTCTTTGAATATATGCTTTGAATGAAATCATAATCTAACAATTCTTTATTTATTTACTTTGCGTACAATGAGAATATAATAATCTATTGATTATATATTACACTTTGCTTCAAATGAGAGTCTAATAACTAATCATATACCCTGCGTTACATGAGAGATGAGGGTCTGATAATTGATCACACATACTTTCCGTAACATGAGAAACCAATATGTTGATCATATATTTTGCACTTTAAATAAAATCAGAATTTGATCATTACTTCGCCAACTATAAACCTTACTCTTACGGCAGGCGTGTTGAGTACGACGTAATAAGGCTCGTGCAAATAAAACGCTGTCAACGTTTTCTACAGTGAGTTTACGTTTACGACAAAACTGGATGGTCTACATATCTAGAGTCATTCTGCCAAAGATTTTCGAGCAACGTGTTTTACCATCTTCCGCCACAGAGTGACAGGGTCTTGAATATGCGAAGCTACAGAAGGGTAAGAAGGAGAATAATCCGGCTTATCCCATTAGGACATAGATATAAGGCAACGTCTCCTTTCTGTCCCAAATACGTATGACTTGTCCTGTGTGCAAATATGAAGCCTCCATGCGGTTACTGAGTACTTACACGCATTTGCGAGCAGAGTTTTGCCCAGAAGGCTGAGTTCGCGTGTTGCGCTCACGAGAGAGAGAGAGAGAGAGAGAGAGAGAGAGCACCTACCTGCTGACCTAGAAGTTTTCCTGAAAATGTTTTACCAAAAGACAGGGTTATGGCGTAGCACTTGCCACATTTCTTACCTGATGAACAGCACTGCTTATCGTTGCGACCATTGCATATCACCCGTCCTTCGTTCATCTGTGACTGACTTCAACCATATATCAAGTTTTCTTTTAAATGTCTTCCTTCCCTCGGAAGACCGGCTGCCTTTTCGTGGTGGAGTTGGAGAGATTTCGTGGACAGTTCTTTGGCCTCGTATTTATCTCCCCTGTGCAGTCCATGAACGAAAAGACGTTCATTAGGTTTCTCGACTTTCATGTTGAGGACATTTCCCTATTTGATAATATTTCGTTTGATGGAATAGATAAAAGACGAAAGTAATTGCTGGGCTGGGATGGTTTGTCTCGCCACCCGAAGAGGATTGGATCATTCCTCATAGACGGCAGAATCGCTGGAGGTTGCCTTTGGATCTAGGAGTGGCAACCAAAAGGCGTTCTCTCCGCCTTCCACCATAATCAATTGAAAGACTATTGCGGTTTTAATGCTCTTAGTCTAAACAGGCGGCTGTGTTAAGCCTTGCACATTTAACTATAGGGAAGCAATCCCAGTGTGTTTGCGCTGGATAGGATATGGAATGGTTCCCTGGAAAGTCAGTCCTACTGATCACTTTAGCGGAAATGATGGAAGTGTATGAAAAATCTGAGATATATTTTCGTTCCCGAAGGATTTATCCTAATATTTCCAAACCTGGAAATTAACCAACCCGCCACAACCCTGGAAATTGGTCAACCACTCTCCTATCCTGGAAAGGTAGTGACTGCGACACCAGCATCATCGACTAAGACGGGACATGGATCACTGGAATTCCAAATATTGAGCCCTATCTTCTGTTCTAGGAAAAGGGCCCATAGAGTATCTTCCATCCCGGAAAGTGGGCCCACAGAGTCCAGATAATGGTAATAACGCCACTGAAAAATCTTTCTGAGAATTTTCAGAATTCCACAAAATTCTTGGATACCAGATCTCCTGAGAACATTGACAGCCTGTCTACATTTGCTATGTACAGGGGCATTATACGTAGCTGTTGTGGAAGACCAGTGAAGATTATACAAACGAGAGATAAAGTGCTCCTTATACAGGCAGGAACGGAATCTCAGGGCAATAAGATCTTCGATGTGAAGGTGCTCGTCTGAGGTAGATACTGAAGTATCTGCCAACCGGTACCTGAACCGTGTAAAAGTTTTCAACAGAAAAGTAATTGTGGTGAGAAGTCACTAGGAAAAGAAATTGTCAGACAAAGAGCAACAGAAGTGCAGCGAGTTCTTAAGAGGTTGGGTGATTCTCTGGTGCCATTGAGCAATTTCCTGATCAGATCCCGGCAGCATATACAGTATGCCATGGATGTCCGCTATCACACACCATCTCTGGAACGCTGCTTACAGATGTCATAAAAGCTGGTCACGTCGGTAGATCCTGCCGCTGGTGTTCCAGCGTCCAGTATGCCAGCTTTAGAAAGAAGCAACTGGCGTCCGACAGAAGATTCGAGCATCACAAAATGGAAAGAGAGAGAAATAGAAAGAGAAATTGTAACATTAAAAACAGAAGTATCTCTCTCAGCGAGACTAAAGGAAAAAAAAAGTGGATGTTCTAAATCCATTAAGACACCGGGAGTAAAACTCCTAAAAACCTGTTTAGAAGAAAACCTACCACAACAACCCTAAAAAAATAAAAAAATAAAAAAAAAAGACCGCCATCCCCATATTCTCATCACCAAGAACAGATCACAACGAAAGACCTATATCCAGCACGGTCACAGATCCGCACCAGGGCACTAGCCGACAGATAACCAATAATTACGAAGAATATAATCACACAAAATATGCTAGTAGTAACCATTTCGATTTGTTAGAGGCCTTAATGACCCCTAGAATCATTTCGACCCCAGATTTGTTTTCAGTTTGAAATATAGTCATTATGCTGAGATTAGAAGAGAGAAAACTGTACTTTTTAGCCAAAAATGTTTTAGAACTGAAATGCAATGGAAAGTTTCTATACTTGAAATAATCATGAAACAATCTCATAATGCTTCTCCAAGCCACACAGTCTTCTTATGGAGTGTTCATTTGAAGATTCAATTACAAGCCTTCACATTTTAATCCTGATATCTTACACAGCATGTTTAATAGTCCTCATGATAAGGTTTTCAAGCAAATCTATTTTTCTCAGAAGAACACCAAGAATTTCGGGTAAAAAAGAAAAGGTCACGTATTTTTCAGCCACCCCCCCCACTACATCCCGGCAAATTTTTTTTGTTTTACGTTACGAAAAAGTATAAAGGAATTCAAACAGCAATAAACCGCTGGGCCCTTTCGAGGCTGATTTTGATGGTGGATGATATCAGAAACTCGCAGATTAGTGTGGTGGTAATAAGTAGAGGACATATAGGTGATTCAAAATGTCAGTATGGCTACGGAGGCGCAAATAATGTTAAGTCGTAGACTTGAAGCAAAATATTTATCAAGTCTGTTCTAAAACGTATCTATAGTGCTGGCAAATAGTTGAGTGCAGCTTGCAACTGTAGGCATTCAAATTTTTATGGCAATTTTATTTAACAGCCTTCAATAGCTTACAACTTAGCCCGTGATCAATGTCATACATTTCAAGTTTATCAGAAGAAGAACTGGTCCCAGGACTGATCCCTGAGGCACACCACTTGCTACCGCTAATCATCCTGAGCCTTGATCGATAATCACGAGCTTTTGCTCACGGTCAGTCAACCAACTCTGACGTGTATGCTGATACAACGCCATTGACAACACGTGAATTAACTATGTCCAGTAACCTTAAATACGGGACGTTAATCAATTGGTTTCTGTAGGTCAAGATAAATGGCATCAGGTGCTTTACTTTCATTACGCTGGTTGATTATATCACAACAGAAGTCCAGTAGATTTGTCAGACTTGAACGATGTTGTTCAAATCTGTGCTGCGAGTTGTTCATTAAGCTCTGAGCCTCTGATGATGCTTAATCAAAGCCTCAAATGATGGTTTCCATATTACACACGGTAAGCTAATTGGGCGATAATTTCTGCGCAGGGCTTTATTATCCGCGTTACATTGCCGTGCCTCCTGTCCTCTGGGAATTTCTCCGTTGCAAGTAATTTACTGAAGAGAGCAGTGGGGAGGTTGAACTGTCTCATATATAGCTTCGTTCATTATCACATGACTTATCAGGACTTGCCGTTTTGTTTACTTTCCTCTTTATTGCTGAGAGCAGATATCTTGAGCGTGTATATTGATTTGCTGCGACGGGACTAGATCATCCAGGAAGCATATGATGTATTCATTGGTATATATGGGTTACGAAAATTATGAAAATTTAAGACTTTTGCCATGGCTTAACAGTCTTAAGCTTAGCAACCTTTTTTCCGTTGATAATGGATTAATCATTGTCTGGGTAATAACTCTTTTGTCTCATCATAAGTATTAGGTTATCTATTTTCCGTCCATTTTCAGCAATATACGCTCGACATTTTTGATGGAAGGGAGAAGCACTTACCGTAGATGTTTATGACGAGATGAATCGATGGAAACAAGCAAAATTTCCCATCATTCTGAAGGTATGGGCAACCGTGCTTTTCCTCACGATAATCATTCCAATCCTTATGTCCACTACTGAAGCCAACCGGTTTACGAAATGCTGCCAGCAGCTCTCCGGCGCTCGCCACATGTGAACATGATCTTTACTTCGTCTATGTACCCAAGGTCTGGGACAGCTGAACTACCAGTACTTGGAGAAACACTACTTCTACGACCCATAGATGCGGACGTTCTTAGCAATGCTGGATCACGCGACATTTCGCATAACCCAGGTGGATTTCCCTTGGTATTTCTAACTGAGTTATAGGTCTTGCCAACCCGATGTACTCTGAACGCTAGTGTGTCTACGGTAGAGAAGTGGCTCACCACAATGCTCATCAGGGTTCTGTGACACTACTCCAGACGCTGTGAGACAAATGATATCGATGATTTTCGTTCTCGTAATTGCCTGGTTGGGAAAGAAGAACCTAGGTTCTCGAGCGCGATGGAACAAGATCGGGCAGCTAGTCTGCGACAACAGAGAAGCCTCCAACCTTTTGATGATACATCCACCAAAGAGAATGAAATATAGCCAAAAATCCGAGAGATGATTTGTGAAAGTTGGGTCACAGACACAAGCACTTCGGGGGGAGAACACCAAGCACTCGCTGAACTAACTTTAAACTCGCATCTCGTGGAATCAGCCGAGGATAACGAGTTGCTGAGGTCACCGCTGTGTGTGTAAGAGACAAATGAACAGCAAGATGCGAAGTCACCACTGTATAGACAGACGAATAAACCAATGCTTGCAAGGTTACCACTGTATAGAAGAGACAAATGAACTTGACTCTCAAGGTCACCACTGCATTTAACAGGACGTATGCGTCTTCTCTACTACCATTACTCTGAGTACGAAATGTCTTGTCCACAGCTAGCAAATAAAGTGCGATGATCTACCTCCACAAGTCATGCTTTATACATATTGAGAACCAAAGGTCTTTACTAAGTCCGGTGTATCATAGGACGAGACAGTGGTGCTTGTAGCCACATATCTACTGTCCTGAAATACCACCATTCTTTGACCTAAAAAATCAAGAATATCAATTAATGTATCTAAAAATAATATATATATATATATATATATATATATATATATATATATAGGGGATGTAATGCCCCGGTGCGGCTCGCAACTATGGCGACCAATACAACATCCCCTTCCAGTAATACGTATTGCCTATCATTATTATTAGCAACAGTAGTAGAAGTAGTAGTGATAACAATAGTGGCAGCAGTAGTAGTTGTGGCAGAAGTGCTACCATTATCATTATTATCGTCATTACCATCATCATCGTCATTATCATCATTATCGTCATTATCATCATCGTCATTATCATCATTATCGTCATTATGCTATGCGGGGCGATGTGCTGTTCATGGACTAAACCAGGGCATCTGAAGCAGTTAAGGCAAACCATTGAGTGGACTGCGAGGCTTGACCGTGGATGTTAAGCTCTGGTTTCGGTACACTTTGCCCGGCGGCAAGATAGTGTATGGTACGTTAGGTTGGTTGTTGGTGCCGAGCCTCCTGTCGACTGCCGTGAACATCACGTTAATAACCACCAATCGAGAAAGCGTGAGGACATCCCTCAGGTGTTCATGACACAGTTCCAGGACCATACACACTCTCGCTGCCTGCGTATTTGGCCCTCGGATTAGTGCAAATGAGGCCATTGTCTTCAGGTTCCTGACGCCACTTCGTTAAAAAGGGAAAGAAAGTATGGTAAATAAAATTCATTATTATTATTATTATTGTTAGTAGTAGTAGTATTATATTATTATTATTATTATTATTATTATTATTATTATTATTATCATTATTATTATTATTATTATCATTATCATTAGTATTATCTTTACTATAAATAATATCAATATCATCATTTTCATTACTATTTTCATTCATGATATCAACATTATCAATAGAATAATTGGCTCGTAAATTCTAGGGAAAAATGCACAATTTCACTATTCAAGGATAGCAACAGGGAGATCCTGTTTATAAATATCTTGTTGAATATAATGGCTATCAATGAGTAAAGGTTAATAAGCCAGAACCTGGACCCATATGTCAAATATAATTAGAGCAAAATTTGCCTCTGCTTCTTCCCGTAACTAAAGAGAACTGTGTTGTTCAGAACGTGGAATTCATTGTAGATAATCCTTTACAGCGAATCTTACGTAATGACAGATAAGGATACGAATGAAACTCTACAACATGAAGAGTCGAAAGATATTAGCCTTTTCTTATTTTTTACGTAAGACATCTCGTTTTCTTCCGGGCAGAGGTTCCGATTTTCAGCAGAGGTGGGAAGAAAGTTAAGAAAGTATTAAAATAGTGAAGGCGACGCCAGATCTTTGGTTCACTAGAGCGGGGGTCGTGATGCCACATACCCAGCAATTACTACCTCCCATGACTCAAGCCGGTGAAGATAAGCTGGGCGAGTCATGAGACGTATATCAGCCCTTCCCAATAATTATCGCTCTAACATTATTTTTATAGCTACTGGTTAAAAAAGCTGACAATAACTTCGTTATTAGTCGTTTAATAAGATCGTATTTTACTGAACTGGAGGTGCCGCTGACAGAGGACACGAGCGGCAACCCAAAGAACTGGAAACATTCAGAAGTTTGACATCCGTGTTCTCCCATTGCAAAACCTGTAATAAAATCGTAAATGTGTTGCATATCATCACAGCTCTTACATGGACCAAAATGAAATATATATATATATATATATATATATATATATATAGATATATATATTTTATATATCTATTTAT